>JARKIB010000436.1:0-100225 GCA_029378385.1 Mycena metata | reverse complement strand
TCCGGGCGAACTCAGACTCGGGCAAGACTCGGGCCCACAAATCAACCAGCGCTCGGCAGCAGTAAGGATACAAATATCTCTCACGCTCGGCTCTGGCTCTTTGAGCTCTCCCGTCACCCCTGCTGGCATGATTTACACCGCTGGCAGACGCAGGATCCAATCCCCCAGCTTGACCTGCTCTCCTTTCTCTTCGGTGAGGCCTGCGAAGTTGGCCAGCTATGTATAGTACTGACCTTCCCGGATCCCCAGACTCGCCGTTGACTTTGGCTACGGAGACAACTCTCCTTCACGCAGACGCCGCGAGCCCAAGCAATGGCATTACGAAAGCCCAGGCCCGCATCTGGACGCGTAGAATTGCCAGCACCTTGCGGACGCGCTTTGGTGTCGGTCGAGACGGCAGGAACAAAGATGTTGTTCTGGTGATATCCAGTGGACAGGTTCGTTGGCATTGTGCCACTTTGTTCGCAGAAAGTCATGATTGAATAAGCCGCCCAGATGCTGCTACCGATTTTGTTCTACGCCATAATTGCAGCAGGCGGTGTTGTCTCCATGGCGTCGACCTCATTCACGCCAGAAGAACTCGCCAAACAAATTCAGCAGGGGTCGCCCAAATTGTGTATCTTGCTCAATGACACAGGACGTCCTCCTGGCCGCTGCGCGTTTGTGCGAATTTCCATCGCATCGTTGTCTCATCCTGGACTCTGCGCCATGGCGACTACGCATGCTGACCGGGTCATCGGGACAAAACATTGTGGGCGAATCTGAACTGAGCTGGGAGCGTATCACGGCCAAAGAAGAGCTCGAGGACAGTACAATATGTTAATCTACAGCTCTGGTACCACCGGTGCGCCCAAAGGTGTGTCGAGCAATGTTGGGCGAAACTCTGCTAATTCTAGATCGCAGGAGTGAAGCTTTCACACACGAATTTCGTGGCTGCGGCGGTTAGCACAAGCCTCCGAGAGCATTGGAGGCCCATGGAAAATGGGAATACCGCACATTGGCTCACCTGCCTGCCGCGCATGTGGCTGGAGCCCTGGTAATTTCCTTTCCTCAATTCAACATCTGAAATTCACGCCAAAAAAGGGATACTTTATTCTTTCGTTCTATCACGGTGGCATTACATACTGGATGTCCAAGTTTGACTTTCCTTCTTTCCTGGAGTGTAATCGGAGGTTGGAAATTACGTCCTTCTTTTCTGTGCCGCCTATCTTCCTGCTCATCGCCAAGTCGCCTCTTGTTAAAGACCAATTCCGTAGTCTCAAGTCGGTGTCAAGTGAGTTTCTGTCGGCGTGAAGGTCACTACAATCTCATCGTTCCAGGTGGTGCGGCTCCCCTCGGAAAAGATCTACAGATCAGCGTGAGCAAAAAGCTCGGAGTCTTTCTCACCCAGATATGGGTTTAAGCGAAACTACCGGACCCGCAAGTGGCGGTGAAAAACAACGTCGAAGACCTTTCTGGGAGTGTGGGCCCCCCAATTCCTACGTGGAGCTTAGGTATGCTGGAGCTCTGCTTTGTTGCTGTATAGTTTACCTGAAGCACTCGGTAGGATAATCCACGAGTCAGGGAATGATTGCCCTCCAGATATACCCGGCGAAGTCCTTGTCCGCGGGCCAACAGTTACCAAGGGTTACTTTAACAACCCCATAGCCAATGCGGAGGGCTTCAGGGATGGTTACTTTTCAACCGGCGATATCGGGTTCTTCCAGGGTGACCGATTGCATATCGTGGTATGCTCTACTGGTGATGGAAGAGTGGATTTCGTGGCTGACAATATCGGCAGGACCGGAAAAAAGAGCTCATCAAGTACAAAGGGCTTCAGGTCGCTCCAGCAGAGCTCGAATCGCTGTTGATCTCCCATCCTCAAATCATGGATGCCGGAGTCATAGGAATTTACGATGAACTGAATGCGACAGAAGTGCCCCGCGCATATGTTGTGGCGGATAAAACCGTCATAAGCGCCACCGCTATCCACGAATTCGTCAAAACCCGCGTTGCCAACCATAAACGACTTCGAGGAGGGGTGGAATTTGTAACTGCTATTCCCAAATCCGCGGCCGGGAAGATTTTGCGGAAGGAATTGAGGGCAAAGGCGGCTAGTACCATGGCTAAATTGTGATACCTATACTATTATGTTCACCTGACGAGTTATTAATACACGACCGTGCACATTCGAGAACGTACGATTGAAGTGCAAAAACCCGGGTTTCCGGTTGAAACTTCGGCGAAGAACTGATCATAATTATAATTACTGCAAGAGCGCGGGGCGCTGCATGCCCCACCACTTCGGCTGAATGGTTGACAACCCATTGATGTGCTTTTCATGTTCAAAGATGTTGGAAAGGATTGGCCGGACAGCGCTATGCGGCCGTGTCGACAGATTCTACGACCTTAGTATGCCGATCAGGGTCCAGCCGCTTTAGTAATGCAGTGAGTAGTGTCGTCCAGGGCCGAGCTGGCCACATGATGCAAGGCTACTACGTTGAAGGATTTGCGGCCATGCTCGGTCGAGGATGAGGATCTCTTTGCCTTTATCCTTGAGTTCCCCTCCTTCTGAAAAGGCATTGAACCACCGAATTCATCACTAAACATAGGGCATCAACGCGGCAAAGGAGCCGAGAAGCCGAGAATTGCGGAGCGCTTTCAAGAGTCGAAAGCTTCGGACGTTATCTTAAGTTGGTGCTTGAAGATTGAGTGCCCATATTGTGTTTGGCATTCGAATGGATCGGCCGCTGTGATCGGGCTTGCCAACTTTGAAGGCAAACAGAATGTGAGATTGAGACGGATCTTCGGGCTCGGACGGCGAACTTCAGTAACGATATATTCCCACGGTTGGATCCAGGTAAGGCCGTACGAAGACGCGTCCTTTCGGCAGGGCGCACGAGGAGAACGGAGGATGCGCGTCGTTTCTGTAATACAAGTGTTACCAAGACCTCATTAATAACCTGTGCCAACAGAGCACGGGGACAGTGGATGATGAATCAGCGTCCACCAGGTACGGAGGTTCCTACTTTACCACACGACGAGCGGAAGTATATAAGCTGCACGACATGGGTTGGGAAAGCCAGAAATATGGCTTTCCCTCAGCTATTCGACGCTTTTGTCCCCAGTGACGGTGCCGCTTTCCTTGCGGCATCGAACATCACACCTGCCTATGTGCCGTTCGAAACTCTCCGCGCCGTCGCAATCGACCCCGCTGCCCAAGCCGCATCCTTCGCATACGCCAAAAGGCTCACACCGCCCGGCGTGTTCGGCCACGTTGTTCGGTGCTTCTACTTTGCACTCGCCCTGCTCTATACCGGCTTCCCCTCCGGAACCCCTGGGGTCGCCCAGATCGGGTTCGACGAACTGGCACTCCGGCTCTATCACACCACGTTGCTGCACGACATTGGCTGGTCTAACACCACGGTGGCCGTCACCCATCCAGCGCATGCAATGACCTTCGAGCTGCACGGCGCCTTTATGACGTACGAGCACTTGCACGCCGCGGCCCCCAACCTCGATCCATTCCAAGTCGGCGATATCGTGGAGAGCATCGTGCTCCATACCTCGACGTGGTCGTCCGGAAATTCCTCCGCTAACCAAATACTCATGGCGCTCAGCGCCGATTTCGATGTCGGAGGGTTCAACGGGACTGGTCTCATGGGGTTAGACTTCAAGCAATTGTTCAACCCTAAGACCGTCGCGGAGATCGAACAGGCTTACCCTCGTGGTGATTTTTATGACGCCGGAATCGTTGCGTTTGACCGAGAATTCACGGAGAAGCCCAACTGCTTGTTATCACACTATCCCGGTGGAGTGAGTGTTTTATTAGCGAGCTGTGATATTTCCGTTAACGATCCGTTAAAGCTCGACGGTCTCTCGAAGGATTTGCTGGTGGGACCGATTGTACCCAAAGATTCTCGCCGCCGAAACGCCATTGCTCCAAAGAAGGATCCGCATCTGCATTACTTGGAATAGATGCGCCGGTTCATTTAATATTCATCGGGAAGGGGTAGGAGTTGGAGAGTTGGGAGTCCATATGCCCTGAAGATCGTTACGAGTTTTACCACTGAATCTATAGAGTTCGAAATCGTGTTCCATATGCTCGAGCAGCTAAGTACGCTGAATTGGATCTTTCGGAATGATGCGATTTCTCCGGTTGTTAGCGAACCTTACCTAATGCTCGTCTGTGATTTATGTACCCGCTCACGGCTGAGCTGCTGAGAATTTCCCAGAGTAGAACATTGTCGGGCGTGAGGTGGATTGTTTATCATTTAGTCCGTGGAGGACATCACGGGGCGAATCTCGTTTCCTGTTTACCGCTCTCTCCCACATACTAGATAGATCGGAACGAGGTAAAGTGTGGACAGCCTCCTAATTGATTTGTGCTGGGCTCTGATAATGAAGGTGAGGTTGGAGAAGATGACCGCGGCAAATGGAGGCAAATGGAATAGCGGTCGGCACTCGTCTTGGTAGAGGTCGATGAAATGAAGCCGGACGATATTTGTACAAGTTCAGAGTGTCGTTCGAGCCCAAGAGTTTGGTGGAGGGAGGCTATGAGTTTTGGATGCATACCAAGATGATTACGTTCTGGAGAGGAGTACATGTGCCGAGGAATTTCTGTGGCGGAATCAGAAACAGCGGGACGCGTTGATGACGAGGAAAGCGTACAGTCATCATCCCAGTGGCCCGTCGCGACCAGCTCCGCCTTGGTCGCCAACGCTTCTGCATTGAGGCAAGCCTCGCAGATGGGGCCCATGTGCCAGTCGTCGTGACACCGCTCCCAGCACCGTTCGCCCTCCCTCGCGTAGTGCACCTCGACCTCGTGCGCCGGAATAAGCCCAGTCAACATCGGCTCCGGGAAGTCGGGTTTGAGCTCGCTCTTTTGCTCCGCCGTTGAGAGCCCCCGCCAGCGCACATTGGCCATGACGTTGCACATCTTGCACTCGACCAGCTTCTGGGGTGCCAGACGGCCTGTGGTCGCGTCGGGCACGAGAAAGTTGGTTATCATGACCGACATCCAGCGGTAGAACTCTGGGGCAAAAGGCACCTCCTTGAGAATGGCGGGGAGCTTGGGGCGCGTCTTCTGCAATGCCTTTTTGCCGTTTTTGAGGGTCACGGCCGCAGCGCCGTCCTTGTCACCACGCTTCTTCAGTCGAGTTCGTTCGGCAGCCGCGGTGTTGAACTCGGCAAGGCGTTTGTCGTACGCCTTACGAACACGCTCTTTTTTGTACTGCAAGTGCGTTGCCAGTTTATCTTCGCCCTCGTACTTTTCAATTGCGCTGAGCGAGGATAACAGTTCACTGCGTGATTTCGCGGGAAGAAGCCGAAATACGCACACTTCTTTGACGTGGTGGGCGCTCACCAGCTTTGCCCGCCAAATGCCCATGGTCTTCTTTCGCTCGGGGTCTGTCTCCTCCCAGTGTAGAACGACGACCTCCCGCACATCCTTCTCGCTTACGTCGTACCTGGTAAGCGCGCTGGAGAGACATACTACCGCGAGTGTTTCATCCTCCTTCTTCTCGAGACAATCCACGCAGATACGCTACCGACACATATCAGCTACGCCACAACAAAACAGTGAGAACTGACTTTGAGAAGGGGGAGAAACAGAAAGCTTGTATTCATCGAGCAGAGAGCGCACTTGAGTTTGGTGGGTGAGCAAAGATTCACGATTGTGCTTTGTAGAAAAATGATTAAGTATCTAGGACCCCGTCGAGTGTCCCGTAGTTCACACATACCGCTTTGGTATCACGTCGAGTAGTTTGAAGCTGGCCATTGTCTCGCGAGCACTTTTCCCAGTGGCGGGATTGACGATCATCTACGCAGACTAAGTACAGTTCGTCGTTTGAGTGAGTGGCGTACCTCAAACCACTCATTCCATCGCTTGTCTTGAAGTACGAGATTACGCCAGAACGTTGAGACATGGCTGAGGGGTAGCAAGTCGTTGTAGTCGAAATGCGAATCTGTTTGGAAAAATCATAATTCAGCCTACCACTGCGTGTATGGAAGTCGAATGGGATGCGTACAGATCTCAAGCTTCAACTCTGGTGGTATGGATTCCAGCCGTGAGGGCGCCATTCATCCTGCGAGTTTTGGTGCAACGCGGAAGAAAGTGAAGGACAAGGTGGGTCGGAGCGTCACCGCCACCCGGAAGTATCCGAGGCATCAATGTTCCAATCACATCGGATCAGAGGCAAACCAAGAGAAAAAAATCCCACAGCCGTCCCATAGCACAAGTCAATTCTCCTTAGAAATTACACAAATTAAAGGTATGTCTAATTACAATACACTGCCGCCACATGCGTTTTTTTTCCGCCGGAAGGGACGCAGTTCTACATACAACCACCGCTGCGGGTGGACTACTACCAAACGCAGTGAGGCGCTAAGCAGCGTCTGCCAGCGGCGTAGATAAATTTGGGGACTATCAATCCATAAAAGCTAAACTTCAGAATACTGGAGCAGCCAGTTCTGTACCAACGCACCTTCGGCGGTGAGTATTTAGCCATCCCGTACCCCTCGTCGTCGTAGTGTGTTGAGCGGTCGATGCGCACGGCGAGCTCCCCCGCGGTGGACACGTCGTCTCGGTGCGGGCGTGCAAACACCTCGCGCGAGACGTGCATCGTGCGCGTGGTGTATGTTTTGATGTGGAAGTTGGAGTCGACATCGTTGATGCGGCCGCGGATTACGGCGCGCGCGTTTAGGCTTGCGAGGAGCGCGTTTGAGTATACTGCCGGATCATGCAGATCGTGAGCCAAGAGATAAAATAAAATCATAGGGATTGGGAGGGGCTCACGCCGGCCGATGCAGAAGTAGAAGGACGCGTAGATGAGGGTTTTTGGAGAGATAATGAGCTAGGGGGCGTTGGATGCGAATCGTTCAACATGTTTCACGACGTACCGATACCAGCGACGCGACGGCGCATAAACTGTCTTGCTATCAGGAGCTAGCTAGTTGGACGTTGAATAGATTCGAACCTTGTCAATCTGTGGGACGAAGATTAAAAAGAATCAGCCGCGGTGTCAGTTGGACGGATGATGAGCTCTCACAGTCCGGTATTAATTGTGAAGAGGATCTGATTCCGCCATGTGGATGGTCGGGAGCCGAGGATGTACGTGAATTTAATAAACGCACCAATCTATTGACCATGGTCTCTGTTCTGCGATTGCCGGTTAAGCGGAGGATAAGGTGAGAAGGAGATACGGGAGACGCACTCGAGAGAGGCGGGTTGGGTGTTGTACAACATGAAGCACAGGGTCACGGTGATAAGAACGTCTGCACCTACAACAACGAGAGATCAAATTGTTGTAGCGTCAGTGTAGGGAAGACCGGTCCGCACCACTCGACAGCGCATTGATGGAGATCGTTAGCGGCTATATGTGGGTCAGCGGCCAGCACAAAAAAGCAGCGAGGAAGTGCTGACCGAAATCGCGAGCAGCTTCTCATACGTGCCCGCCCGAAGACTACGAAATTTAGGATGAGAATTGGGGCGGAGGTAATTGAAATGGTAGGCCGGACGTACGCAAGGACGACCCATGCTGTCGACCGCGATAATATTCAGCCTCGGTACTGGTAAAATATTGAGCTGACAAACCCGTCCCGCAAGCTGAATATGAAGATGTGTAAGCGGTAGGCACATGAAGAGGGAGTTTGACGCACCGGATGTGGCCAGTACGAGGACGAGAATGAGCCCGGTGAGGACGACGTTGTGATGGCTCACTACAAAATATTGAGTACCCGGATAGGATTCAGCACAAAGAGAGCGAATCACTTCTCCATACGCGGTGTGCATAGAATCTGAGGAACGAGTTGAGCACGAATTTCCTTTCGTGAAATTAATGGAACATACGATTGAACGAGTCCAGCGGTAAGTCCCTGCGAAGGATGAAATCACTGAATTCGAAGGGCTGAATATCTTACAGTCGGCAATGCCTCTAGCTAGACATCATAAGCGACTAATATCTCGGATGTAGGTGATAGTTCGGCTCACCGAGACACTCCTAATTAAAGTTGGCTGCGTCAGAAGAGGATCTTTGGCAATCACAGAAAGCATCTGACCAAACCATGACCTGGAGTGCGTCGGTCTTGCTATAGGCGGAATGAGGGACTGCCGGGCGTGAGTGAATGCACCTACTAATAGTTTGTGATTAGGTAGTGGTACACTTGTAACCGGTCAGTGGCAGTCCCGATGAACTCGTCCCGAGATCACGCACCTGTGTGGACTACGAAAGTCAAATGCATGGTATCGAGAAAGACAGTGCAAGCAACCTGGATTAAATTAAGTGAGGAGTCGTGGGATGAAAAACGACGCGTACCAAGGCCTTGAGGTAGAAAGGATCTCGGTCGTATCCTGCACAAAAAGGTTTAGATTGCACGGCAGCCGTGTTTTAGATCCGGGACGCACGGGTGAAATAGAACAAGCACTGAAGGAGACTGATCCCATATAGAACCGCGCTGACGATCACCTGGAAGACGAGGTTAACAGTGGTGGTGCTTGTTTCTGCTGACGAATTACCCCGAGCAACATGGACCCCATGCTACTTCTCTTAGCCTGTTGCGCAGCGAGACGAGACTAAACACGCACGTATTGTCGAGAGGTGAACCTGGCTGCAAGGTGGCGGACATGGAGGATGAGGTCAAGAGGGTGCTGCTGTTACCAGCTGCAGGTGCCTGTTAAAACCGATCATGACTGCTGCCAGCTTGGTGGAGCCGATGTGTCTCGACGGGAACAGTGCTGGGAGAATTGGACCCTCTCTTGGGGCTTCCGTTCGGCCGTTGTGCGTGAGAAGGGTAAGTAAATGAATGGTCCACGGGAGACGTATCCAAGTTTAGGAATGACAGCGTCGATGCCGTGACTTGGCCTGTGACCGCCAAGCTGCCATGCCGCGATACACCGGGTCGAGAAATTTTTGCCCGGAATGGATCGCAGGCCCCCGTATTGACAAGAGTATAATGGCAGGCGAGCGATGGATCCCGAAGATCAGTGCCTTTCCTCCCCACATCTATGTCCTCCACTACTATCCTCGCCCCCATCGCGGGCGTCCTCTCCTTAATACTTATCCAGCAGCTCTTCCGAAAACAGCGGGGAAGACTTCCACCTGGGCCCTCAGGCCTCCCATTCATGGGCGTGCGTCCACCTTCTCGCCGCCGTTTCGCTATCCTGATGTATATACTCTAATGCACAGAATGTCCTTGACATGCCGTCTGTGACTGAATGGCTTACTTTCGCTGAGTGGGGTGCTAAATGGGGTGCGTAAGCCACAATGCATCTGTGAATGCTCCTCTTACGCGCCGCACAGGCGGAATATGCTCAGTCACTCTCCTCGGCCAGCCAATCGTGATATTGAATTCTGTTTCGGCGATGGAAGAAATGGACACCAAAGGTGCTGCTTTTAGCACGCGTCCTCGCCTCCCTATGGCGGGAGAATTAGTTGGCTACGACCAGACCTTGGTCCTCTTGCCGTGAGTCGCAGATCTCGCTCCACCAGATTTCTGTTCACCCGATCATCAAGGTATGGCCCCAAATTTCGTATCTTCCGCAGAAGTTTTGCAAAACTGATTGGAACACCCGCTGTGTAAGTCCTCCGCATTATCCTAAGCCTAAAATCTAAATTGACTCTTTGAACAGACTGGGCCAATTTATCCCCGCGGTGGAGAACGAAACACATCTCTTCCTGAAACGGTTATTATTAAACCCAAATGCGGAAGCTATCAGCGCACATCTGCGAAGGTGAGTTGATAATAGCTGCCTTCCGATGTGCCCTTCATCATATGCCATGTTTAGATTGACGGGGGCAATTATCCTTCGAATAACATATGGAATCGACGTTCAGGAAGAACAAGAGTCATTCGTGACGCTCATAGAAAAGGCAAATGACAACTTTAATGCTGCCACCGCTCCAGGTGAGTTTCATTAATATTGGACGATCGCGACTTTGCTTGGATTGACTGGTCCGCAGGCGCATTCCTTGTCGATGTATTCCCCGCAATGCTCCATATCCCCGAAATCCTCGCGCCTTGGAAGCGCACTGCGCGCATCTGGGCACGCGCCACCAAGAATATGGTCGAAGCACCGTACCTGTTCGTTCAGCGGCAAATGGTATTTCCCTGATTTTGAACCCTGGTGGACTAAATTAATTTCAATTAGGCGGCCGGGACCGCTCCCATCTCTTTTGTTTCACGCCTTCTCGAAAACGAGGAGAAGCTGAGCGAAGAAGACATCCACGACGTGAAATACACGGCCAGCTCTTTATATGGCGGTACGCTCTCACCATCAACTTCGCGTTATTTATGGAACGCTCATGGGAGACAGGTGGCGCGGATACGACCGCTGCATCCTTATACGCGTTCTTCCTCGCGATGGTTCTTTTCCCTGGTGAGAGACCTTCCCTGGTTGTTTTTTTACTTCTATTGATGACTTCCATTCATTAGATGTCCAACGCAAGGCCCAGGAGGAAATTGACTCTATCATCGGTGGCGCACGTCTGCCTCAGTCTACTGATCGTGAGCAGCTGCCGTATGTCGCTGCGGTGGTCACGGAACTCCTGCGCTGGCACAGTGTCGCGCCCCTGGGTCTGTCATGTCGTCCCCCTTTTCCTCCACTCATTAATTAACTGATGCTTGCACATAGGGGTTCCGCATGCGGCCCTAGAGGACGCCATCCTCAATGACCATTTGATCCCCAAAGGTGTGTTGAAATCGACCACTTGGGATCGAGTGATTATATTCAACATCGATCCCCTAGGCTCTATCATCATCGCCAACCTATGGTAAGTACCCTTTTGCACCGCTCTACAAAAAAACTTAATGATGCGTTTGCAGGAACATGCTCCACGATGCGCAGACGTACCCTGATCCCGCCTCCTTCCGGCCGGAGCGCTATCTCACGACGCCCAAACAGCGCGACCCGCGCACGATCTGCTTCGGTTTTGGGCGACGTATCTGTCCGGGCCGAGAGCTCGCGGAGGCATCCGTCTTCCTTTGCGTTGCAACCACACTCGCGACGTTTGATATTGAGCGCGCCGCGGGGCCGCTGCCCGTACACGAGAATTTACAGGGGACGATCAGGTGGGTCGGGTTTAGCTGGGAACCTACATACTGGTCACGGCTGACAATGCCTTTGCAGTCATCCGAAGCCGTTTGATTGTGTTGTGAAGCCGCGCTCTGAGCGGGCGGTTGAGCTGATTGGAGAGGTTTAGCGTGATACAGATGTCTCTCGAAGTGGCCGGCATCCAAGCCTTGAATCCGCGCCGAATACAACCCTACATAAAATCCACAGGTTCCCTGCTTTTTCGAGGAAGCCTAATTTTGAACGTGGTTCGGTGGTGCTGGGGCGGAGAGATAATTCGTTGTCGTCGCCATCAGCGCTGATTGAAAATGTAAATTTAAATGAAAGCTTAGCCGGAGAGCCTAGCCTACATTATGTGCACCGGAGCGCGAAAACTGCTGCGGATTGACGTCGCTGTTCACACTGGGCGGTTCAGCGACGACCGAGCGACGACGGTAACGACGGTGTTTGACAGCGTCAGCGATGGTGTCGAAGTTATCAAGTGTGTTGCGGCGGGCGTGCGAGAGGCGCTGCGGCGGCTATGAAAATGAAGGGGCTTAATGTGCATCATGGCCAGCGCCGCGATGAAAGTTACCAGGAAAGAAGGTTGAAAAGAGGCGCTCATCAAAACCGTGTGTAATGTGTTCTGATGCACGTGACTCATCGTCCTTGTTTCACGCGTCCACGGTCCAACCTCAGTGCTGCGGAGGGATGCAAGGTCTAACCTCAGTGCTGCGGAGGGATGCAAGATAGACGTTGCGCTGACCATTAGAGTGGAACCTTGTTATAACTAAGGCTCTAACGATGCTTTCACTGGATCCACCGCCCGAACGATGAGTGGCAACGATGAAAAATCGCGACCAGCAAAAGTACGCGGGCAGCCTTTGCGCCGGGGCAAAGCGTGCCTTAATTGCAGGTCGGTTATGCGTCTCGCACCAGTTGGTTCACACACTCATATCCGCCAGGTTCCTTAAAATTGTAAGTCATAGTTTTGGTACACCGAATTTAGTGTCTAACTCGTTCACCCTTTGCCGCAGAAATGCGATGGGATTGTACGTTCAAACGGGCCAATTTGATGTTCCGGAACTCAAATAAATCCCTGCCTAGCGTCCTGTCTGCGGCCAATGCAAACGGGTTCCGAAAGACGACCCGTGCGAATTCACCGACGAAATGTCTCGCACAATGGAACTTGAGAACGCCGTGTTTCGGCTTCAATCGCGCATCAATGATCTGGAAGGTATGGCGGGACCTTCGACCTATCCAGGTCATCCGCCTAGCGGGTCGGATTTTAGTTGGTCATCGCAGCTTTCTGGAACTAGTTCCCCGTTTAGTGGGTCTTCGGCGGGTATGCAATACTTCGTGCTTCAAAAAATAAATTTAACAAGGCTTAGGATCTCCACGACCTGGGTGGGAGAATTCTTTTCTTGGGGTCGAGGTAAGTTGAGACTGTTCGGTAATCTCAGTGATCATAACCGGCTTCGCAGGAACCCCCACTCCCTATGATTCAGATGCTGTAGGTCTTCATCTTCAGGAGAAAAAATCATCTGACAACGCCAAACCATCGTTAGGTTGGACTACTTTCTCCCGCATGCTACTCAATTCGGTTTTTTCCTGGACCTTGCCACCTTCAGAGAGTCCGCACTCCTGCCGCTTCACTTTGGTAACACATTGCGACCTTCTCCGGCCCTCCTTTCTGTGGCCTATCTCTGGGGCGTCCATCTATCTCTTTCTCAGCCTCTCATCTCATCCGAGCCGGTCTTCTTGAGACGCGCCCAGCAACACGTATCGACGGAAATCACCGAGGCGACTAATTCAACGCAGTTCTTACACACTATTCAAGCGCAAGTCCTCCTCTCCATATATATGTTTCGCAACAAGAGGTTCCTAGAAAGCGAATTCCACGCCAACGGGGCCGCGACGTTGGCTCTTGGCTACCAACTCCACAAAATTCGCTCCGCCCGTCCGAGCTCCCCGCGGCTGCTGGCCGTCCCTGTCATGCTCGAGATGTATCCCAATCGTCCACAGAGTGCGGTCGAGGAAGGCGAGCGCATCCGTGGCTTCTGGGCCGTTGCGTGTCTCCAAAGCAGCCTCAATGTTGCGTTGAATTCGGCGGCCAATTTCTCGATTCTCGAGGCTTCTAGCGTCGATATTGACACGCCGTGGCCACTGGAGATCGCGGATTACGCCGCTGGGCGTCTCCCGCCGACATTTCGAGGGCAAGAGACTATCAAGAACTTTTTCGTTGAGGACCCTCCCGTGTTTAGTCCGGTATCCGCGCTTTACGCGAAAGCGGCAGTACTCCTTCACCGTGCTTCGCAACTTGCTTCGAGGTGGACCCCGAGTACGTTCCTAGCGAGTTCGCAATTGCGTCTCCCGACTGACCGATATGTCGCAGCTCTGCAGCCGCAGGACGCTGCCTCGTATACGTCGTCCGCCAGTTGGCTCGATGGCCGCATCGCTCAGTTTTGGGAACGGCTCCCGCCGCTGTACAACTTTTACACTGACCCTACCACGGCACGCACCTTGATTGTCACTCACGCCATGACCGCCGCCGCCGCGATCAAACTGCACCCCTCCGCCTTTGTCAATCCCGAGGCGCAGAAAAAGGCCGTTTTTGCAGCAAGCGCTATCATTGCGTGTCTCGGCGACAGTAACGTCGGGGATTTTACGATGGCGCATCCGATTGTGGGCTCGCTGTGCATCCTAGCGTGTCGTGTCCTAATGGACGAGATACGCCGGCTACGGGCGCTCCGCGTGGCGCGGAGGCAGGGCCATCACGGGGTGACGTCGCCGCCGGATCCAGAGGAGGTGTCATTGACGACCACCCTTCAGGAAGGGATTACGACCATGCGAATGTATGCCGTGGGTAGTCCATTGATTAGTGAGTGTTCACGTTGTGTTCTCAGAGTACTTCGGGAACTTATCCTGACTCAGAATACCAGCTGGCAAAGTTGCAGCAGCAATATGAATCCCCCTATTAGGTCGTATCCCACCCTTCTTTTTCTTCCTGTCGTATTTCGGAACGAGATTTGCATGTTTGCTTGTGGGGATGAATTTCACCGAAAACCTGGAATCGAATCAGTCAAGAGTCAGTAATTGTCACTTCGACTCAGACTTCAACTGTGGCTTGCCAGGTTCGTTCCAACTCTTGAAATTCCCCATGAAAACTGCCGGGGTAATGTGGAGTCATTATTCTGGAGGATCCCCCGCTTCAGTGACTTGAATTATGTGCACACCTTGGCCATGGCCGTGCGGCCCATTTATCCCACCACGCAGATCTCGGCGTCTGTCGAATTACTCAAATAGGAAGTGACTGACACCGGTTGCCACAGTCCAAGCCTTTTGCTCTCCGAGGTCGCCCTTGAAACCGTTACTCACGCTCTGCAACCCCACGGCTGCAAGTTGGCTGCAAGTTTGTTCTTCAGTTCGTGTCTGCGAATCGGCAGTCTGGATGAGAAGTTTACTCAACTTGGCAGGGTCCAAGCAGGGTCGGAAGAAATTTATAACCATTTGGACCTGGAGACACTGGAGACATTTTACGACTATCTTTCCATGATCAGTATCCTTGCCCTACCCTCAGCCGCCCGCCCTGTTCACCGGCAACCTCAACCGTCCTTCGGCGTCCATCAACCGTACCTTGATACTATCACGACCGACACTGCGTTCCCATCCGGCTCTGGCATTAATGCACTGCATTCACACGGCGAATTTAAAGAGCCTACAGAGAGATATTCCTCTTCAATTATTCATACCGCCAACGTTCGACTCATCGCCTCACCGTACCTTCGCCCTCCGGTGGATGTTCTCATGCGATCTGCTTAGTCGTCCGGGAATGGCAAACCCGACTCTATTCCTCGATGACGGAATGGGATTTCCACAGAGTTCAGGTCTTAAGGACGGGATGGACAGAGTATTGGACAATTCGAACTCATCATGTTCAACCCTTACGGTCTAAGCGGGTGGTCTGGCAACCAAAACCCCGACGGTCTTGGTTCGTCGGCGAGTATCCCTCCTCAGCCATCCGTATTTGGACTGCTTCCCGCTCCAGCTTCGCGGACTCCCGAGCCCAACCTGCTGGCTTTCAACTTCACTTCCTTCAACCCAAACATATCAAATTCGGCCGTCATAGGCCCACGGTCTCGAGCGTACTTCCGAATCACCACCGACACACCAACGGTCGGCTTCACAGTTTTCTTCGACGCGACGGGAAATCCGATGGCCATCATCGAGTGGCTCGACCAGCCTGTGGTCGAAATACGGGGGATCCTCTCCAAGCGTCGAGCATCGGACTGGTTGGCGCTTGCGCAGAACGGGAGGTTCGTTACTGCGTTCTCCGGAGAAGGGGTGACATGCCCACGTCCTGCGGCATATTTCTTTAGCCATCGCAAGATGGAAGCTATAGGGAAACATTTCGTATGGGCTCCGGGCGGCGATTATATTTTCGTAAGCGCTACTCTTCCGAGGAATGACGCAGAGTTTAATGTTGGTTGCTTTTCAAGCTATATGGTGCCGGTGTCGGTCAACCAAAAGTATATGCTCAGGTCTCGCGAGACGAAGATTCGGTCAAGCTAGAATTCACACCGGAGGCAATTCAAATCGGCTTGCTCGAAATTTGCGTTGTTGCCACATTCCTGCTTCAGTGTGGCAAAAACATCGGATGAAGGATGATGCGGATGCTGTTTGTTACATACGCTACTGCTCTTGTTGTATATTTTCGCCGTGCACAACACTTTCGACCCATTAAATCCACCGAAATGCCTCCAAACACCTCCCTTTTCGGAGTGCACTAGGATAAGCGGCCTGCATCGGCATCGCGGCTCCGAGGCCGAATGTGATCACTGCGGCTCCGCTGCGGCAATCACTCCGGATCTCTACGGCTTCACTTGCGGCCGTTGTTCTAGCTGTTGTTCAATTTGTACAATCGTGTAGGTATAGCAGTTAGATGGAGATATATAATATAAGAATAGTATTTGATTCAACAGTAGTAAACCGTTTCTTTAATTTCCGGAATCCAATACTTCATCCACTCCGAGTCAGCTTTGTATGAACTACTTGGTTTTTGAACCTAGACTTATGGGACCCCACGCGATTCCTTACCTGGTTGCCGATCTCAGCGCGCAATCGTTGCCCTGGTGCAAACCAGGTAGGTAAGGCAGCCAAAATATGAACCCGTGCTTCTCCTACACTCGGATGTTCTGAATCAGAAATGCATTGTTAGAAAAGCTTTACTACGCGGACCCCGCAATGCGCGAGCCACTTCGTCCAATCGCGATGATTCAGGAACAGATACCGTGCTTGTCTGACAGGCATATTCGACGCGGACGCGAAACGCAACCGCGAGAGGACCGGTTTCGATTGATGACCCGCATATAAAGCATACCACCGAGGGATTTCGCCTTCGGTCTTTGATGGGAGGTTTTTGGGGGTTGACGTCGGAAGGTTTTGTTTTCAACACCCCTTGACGTGCGTGCATGAATGCTGTCATTCTTACCGGGCATTAATATATCGGGCGAGATTGAGCCACTCGATCCGACTTGACCGCTTTCTCACTGGGGCAGGTTTGATCAAGAAGGCCGACTGTATATCGCAGTACATAAGAGTCATCGCAAGATCCAGTATCAACGAGTTGCCTCCTTCCTCCAGCTTGAATTATCATGCAGATACCATAGAGCAGGGTCGAAGTTCGGGGGTATGAGCGACGGAGCCGCACCAGTCGCGGCCTTCCACCGTTCCACGAATATTTGGTAAATTGCCTCATAGGCGTGTTCTCTGGCAATCTTCGCATGAAGTAGAAGAGCTGGGACGCTATCTGAGCCTATGGCGACGTCGCGGATGATCTTGATGTCGAGTGGTCGCATCTTGGTGCGTAGCAGTAGCTTGTTTGCGTCATCGGACCTGATGGCTTGGTTGATGTACCTATTAATACAATAAGCAACGGTGAGACCGAGAGAGTAACGGGGACTACTGTAGGCAGTTGACGGCGTTATAGTGTACTTTGAACTCATGAGTGGCGCTCGACGCAATGGTGAGACCCTGGTCTATACGTGCCGCCACAGGTTTCTTCAGCATAGACGCGACTCGCACAGGCACGGATACGGAGATTTTGGCATCTGCGTAGATGAAGTCCACGAGGGCGATAGCGTCGTTGTGGAATCCGCGGGAATCCGCCTCCTCTCGCTCTCTGCGCCAGGCTGCTTGGCGATCGGCCGCCGCGTCTACGGGCGCCGTGATGCCGCTGAGCTGAAGCATGCCCTGAACATCCTTCTTGGACGATCCTCCTCCCAGGAACATTTCCGCGAAATCCGCCAGGTCGCAGGGCTCGATCCCAATGTCCATTCGGGCAATAAGACATTCGTCGCACCGCGGACGTTGTAGGAGATCGAAAGCTAGGATGACGCATACTTGCAGCTGCACGTGCAAGAGTACGCTGGAAATCAAGTTTTTAACGAGCTTGACGATGAGCTTTCCGGGGTTTGTGCCTCCGCAAAAGCCTTTGTGCACGGGCCTGTGTAAAAAGTGCGTGTCCGCTATCAGTGAAGAATGGAAACATGCCCGCTCGTGATCGCACCAGTGTTGAGTCTGACACTAGACAACTCAAGATATGAGCAAGGCCACGATAAGAAGCGAAGATCATACCTCCTTCGAACAATAGACCGCGCTTTCGCACTATTAGTGAAGTCTGTTCAGTTCAGACGTACAGTTTCATAGCCTAGCCAACCTTGCTGCACCTGAGCAGGCGCCGGCCGAGATCTTCCTCTTTCGTACGACACCCAGTGCAGGAAGACTGGGAGCGCTCTCGCCTGCTGTTGAGATCCAACGAGGCGAGGAATTCCGAAACAGGCCTGGCAGCCGCTGTCGAGGAGGAGTTCGATGCTGTCATTTGGGAGCAGGAACAAAGCCAAGGCGAGTCACGGCGTCACTTGATGCGATCTGATTTGATGCGCACGGACCGATTTTGGACCGATTGCGAAGCATTGAAACGCTGATTTTGAAATTCTCAATCCCCGAGGTAGAATGCGGCCCATCGCACCTACGACTCCATCTGCCTAACCCCCTCCCCAGAGCTCACATTTATTGACTGTCTTCAGATTCCCCGAAAGCACATCGCGTTTTCCACACTTTACTTTTGACAGCTTAGCCGAGCTTTTATTCATCACCAAAACGTGAAAAAAGGTTGCAGATGTCTGCAATGATCAAAATGCCCCCGGAATGCGCGAAATGACCCAAATCATTCCGAATTTTTCTGTGAGCCTGCAACGAAATGAGCATTCTGGAATGACCGGAATATTGCGGAAGTTGGAATCATTGTGAAGCACTGCAATGCATTGCAAGACACTATGGAGGTGCTAGGAGTACACTCATACCGCCCAACCATCCAATGAGGCACAATGAGAAGTGGAACATCGGATTAATTTAGGTCAGAAGTAAGTAAGTACACGGTGACGCGACTGATAACTCGGAGGCATAGATGAGAGCGGAATCGTGGAAGTATAGTGAACCCCATGGCGCGGGAATATAGTGAAGTCCACGGGCAGGTCCAGGGGCGGTAACTCGTAGACACACTTGCACAATTGAGGAGCGCTTGAGGATTCCCGAGAGTAATACTTGAGGATGCGCCATGCGCCCCCAGAAATTGGGGTTGATCAAAGAGGGCTTGAGGGGGGGAATTGAAGTAGAAGCAAGATTCAGTGTTGAATTCCAAGGTATGTTTTGAAGGGAAAGGTCTTAAGTGACAGCTTTAATTCCGCGCGCGTCGCCGCGTCGCCATTTTGATGAAACTTGAGGTGTGTTGAAGGGATGCGGAGAGGACTGAGTGGGGATTTGAACAAATCTTGCTTCAATGTTGAAGGATTCAGGCTTGATTAATGACGGCCTTCGTGGCACTTGATTTTAGTGTAGACTGTGCCGACCGCCTCGGCTAAGCCAAAAAAGCCGAAAAGTCGCAAGACCGCAAGCTACAGTGCTCAGTCGGTCCTTGATCCATCACTTTTAAACTGTTGATACCTCTAATTTCGGTCGCGTTTGGGTAAGAACTAGTAGGGCAATCCTTTTTGAGTATAAACAGCTACCTTCAGTCCAAGATTTAACCAAATCCGTCCAGAATTGGCCGAGATCCAGTGGATCAAGGACCGAAGGACAACTTCACTGCCAAATAAAAAAATGGTTTCTTCAATTCCTGGGGCCTCTTGGGGTCCAATTACACTCCAGATATTCATTATAAATCTAGTTAAGAAGATATGGACAGGGGTTGAGCCCCCAAGGTGGCAGGAATAGGGTAAACGAGAGTGGATCAAGGAACATCGGTGGATCAAGGACCGACAGAACACTGTATGTCAAAAAAACCAAAAGACGCAAAAAAAAACTTTTTTGTGAGCCATCCCATTGAAGTCTAGACATCATTTCTGCCAACTTTTTTTTTTACCACAAGAGAAAAAGACCCAAAAGTCGCAAGACAATTGTGCTCTTGCTGATGCACAACGCGAAAGCACAACGCAATCAAGCAGCCAACATGCTCTTTACATAAGAAGGCCACCCATCCCCCCCTCACGCTCGCCCTCGTGTCCCTCCCGCATCTTACCCGCGCAAAAAGTGCACACTGCGGTGTGTCCACTGACTGCGATCTGGAGACGTCCTGTTGCATCAGCCAAAGTGAATCCATACGGCGCCCTCTTGAATTTCCTCCAATTAGTCCACTCACTAACGATTAATCAAGACTATGCCGGTGTGCCTCC
This sequence comes from Mycena metata, assembly GCA_029378385.1. Taxonomy (NCBI): domain Eukaryota; kingdom Fungi; phylum Basidiomycota; class Agaricomycetes; order Agaricales; family Mycenaceae; genus Mycena; species Mycena metata. The sequence goes on along the minus strand of JARKIB010000436.1, from coordinate 80,467 downwards.
CACTCGGCCTCGAAAACGACACATGTGACGCTGCAAGCCTGGGTTGTCAGCGCTGTGCTCTCGGGTTAGAGTGCGGGGTGGACGGCGTCTGTGTGCTACTTTTACCCGCCAGTGTTGCGACGAAGGCCGAGGGGGCGGGCGGTGCGGCAGGGGCGACCGAAGAGAAGTCGGCCCCGGGGGTCTCGGGAGGGATCATCTCCGACATGGTGACACTTGTGAAAGGTCTTCTCAAAGAAGTCTAGAGGGCCGCGAACAGCTCGTTACTCGGTGCATTTTACTTGATCAAGCTTAATTTCGGCTCCTCCTCAGTCGAGATGCAGATTCGATACTGCAGTATGATCTAGTTGGTGTTGTCGAAGCAACCGCGGAGGTCAGGGACAATCCTAGTGGTTGTCTACTTATATGGGCAAAAAGATCCAAACCAAAACCAAACTCGAATGTTAGGGCAAAATGTCATCTTTCCCACGGTTCACTTTTTGGTTCACTTTTGTTTACGGTAGTATGTACCTTGGAAGATGTCGGGGGAGAGAGTAACGATGGACGCAACTCAACTTTAGCTCATCATATGCCTCGTATTTTTGCATTCTGAACCTGCTGACACCGAAGCGGGGTTTGTACGTGGGTTACCGTTGACCAGAATATCTCTGTGGGTAAGATTTGAAGGCGCACCTCGAGCTCTTTCTCCGCACTCCCCAACACCCATGTCCCTGCGCAAAGACCGCCTTCGTCTCGTCGGACTGATCCACAGTCTGGACGGGCTGCCCCAGGAGGAATTCCAGAGCCGCATGATGAACTTGGTGGGCTCAATCAAGGAGCTCCCCGTTATGCAGAAAAACCTGCTGAAATACGAGATAGTTCGTCAAAGTGTCGGGATCTGTCTTTATTTCCCTATAATTACCACTACCAGGCATTCAGATTCACGGGCGGGACGGACACGACATTGCTTGGAGTGCTCGCCTTGTCGCCAAATACCCAATATTCCGCGGTGGTGACCGCTGAAGCTGTGAATAAAGAGAACTTGCTAGAGGTGAGATTCTACCTGAGCTTCAAAATCGAGGAGCTCATGGATTAGGCCATGGAGGATTCCTCCTTCCTGAAGCTTATGGACGGGGCCTACGCAGATATCATGCGCCGCGAAAACTTTGAGGTTTTCACGACTGAGTTCCACACCGCAATCGAAAAATGATGATGGTCCTGCGAGTCACGAAGCCATTCGATTCTTGGAGCGTCTCCGCTGATGAATTTGTGTTCCGATTTCAGCCTTCGTGGATGTATTATGTAGCCCATATATAAAACAAACTCTCTCCAGGGTTCCGGTGATGAACGACCGCGTTTGAAAGTACGCAAAGGCCATCGGCGATCCAGCAGGACCATGGTCCACACAATACAGTTCTGATTTTCCGCGCTTCCCCAGTTGACTTGTCCTTGAAGTTGACGCTTCGAGAAACCACGGTTCACCGTGCAGTCGCAAACGGTAAAATACGAATCGAATCGCTGACATCGAATTTCCAGTCGCACTTTCAAATCCATGAAATATAGATCCCGTGCAACGGAATACCAGTGAGAATTTAAGCCGGGAACGCAAGCATTAAGTTCGAAACCAAGCCGGAATGAGCGAGAATCACGGTCTCTGGTCCTTGATCTCAGAGTCCTTTAAAACTTTACCTCCATCCCCCTGTACGTTGATTTTGACATTCCAGGTGATTTTACTGATTTTTTCGCTTGGAAATTGTAGGAGAAACTGCGAAGCTACCCTGCCCATCTGATATCTCTGTACTCAGAAGTGGAGCAAGAGAGATACTGTAGAGCAGGTTGGAAGGGGTAGGCGACTGGTGGAGACAAGGGAAAATTCTGGAAGGTGGCGGAGGAGACAGAGAATGGAATGGATAAATTAGATAGGCTCCTGGTTTGGTGGAATTCCATGTAAACCAATTTCTGGGTGTCACGTCCATGCGATCCGGAAAAGGATGACTCGACCAGCAAGTTGGACAACACTTTTGAAATTGACTCGGACAAGGTTGAAATTGAAATTGATCTGGCGAGGGTTCTGCACTCAACAGTAAGTCAAGACTAAGTATCGGCGGATGTTCTGGCAGTTGAAGAAATACATCTTTCGCATCCATCTGTTTTCTCTCTCTCTCTCTCTCCTCTTACTTTGATTTCTTCGAACTTGACAATTTGTGCTTTGTTTCGCCATTTCTGTAGGTGAATTGTGTTGAAAACAGGTACAATAAGTGAGATAAACACCTTGAACCGTGGGAAAGCGATCTGCCAACGCCATGGCTCAGGCCAGAAGCCCTGGCTTCGCAGGCTTATGGCTTTGGCTCTGGCTTCAATGTCAACGAGCCCAAGCCCGGTCAAGTCAAGCCCAAGCCCTGGTTTCCGGGCCAAGCCAAACCCGCACATCACTGTCCAGGATGCCGGTCAGAAGAAGAAGACCAGGAACAGGAGCTCCGTCTGCTTCCACACGTGTGGCATCTGTTTGGAATTCCCTGCCAAGCACCAGGCGCTTTCCCACCCACTGCTAAAAATAGTAGGAGTCTTGGTGGATCCCACCGTCAGTACAAGCCTGTTGCTTATTCCCCTCGTACGCGAGCGGCCCCGAACTTTACTGGACCCAAGCAGAACATGGCTAGCTCTTCAGCCTTGACGGGAATTCTCGCCGCCCTCGGTATCTCGATAGCCACATACTACGCCTACAATATCATTTCCTTCCTCCATCTATACATCCTGCACCGCAGCACGATCTCGCGCTATCTCGCATCCGACTCCTCAGCCTCCGAAACCCGCTCCTGGGCCCTCATAACAGGCGCAAGCGATGGCATCGGCCTGGGTTTCGCCCACGAGCTCGCATCACACGGCTTCAGTATCATTCTCCACGGACGCTCTCCCACCAAACTCGCCGCCGTCGAAACCGCACTGAAAACCCAATACCCGAAAATCTCCACCCGTCTCTTCATCCTCGACGTCTACCCCTCCAGCGCCAGCGCGATCGATGACTACGTCCGCGGCCTGGCCAATGACGGCGTGCGTGTCTGCGTCCTGGTCAACAACATCGGCGGCAGCGCGCTCACCAGTCCCACGTTCCGCCCGTTTACAAGCCTCACGGCCGTCGACGTACAGAAGCTTTTCGAGCTGAACGTGGGGTTCCCCACTCTGCTAACGCGTGCGCTGCTGCCTGTGATGCGGGAGCCCGCGTTGGTGCTGAACCTCGGGTCTGCGGTTGCGAGGGTCCCGGGGCCCTTGCTTACGGTGTATGCTGGATGCAAGGCGTTCAATATGTCGTGGAGTAGGAGCTTGGGAGTTGAGCTGCGCGCTGAGGGCAGGCAGGTGGAGGTCATGGGACTTTTGGTGGGTGAGGTGCAGTCTTCTAAGCAGCGGGACCTTGAAGGGCCCTTTGTATGCACTTCCAGGGTGCTGGCAAGGAGTGCGCTGAATAAGATCGGATGTGGGAAGCATACTGTCGTGCCGTGGTGGAGGCACGCCGCCATCTTGGCACTTGTCGAGCGCTTGCCGGATGCGCTGCAGGACAGGATAATGGTGGGGTCGAGCATGACGCGTATGGAAATCGACAAGAGGCTTCTCGAAATGCAGAAGAGGCACCTTTGAGCCGTTTGGGAGGGACGAGTGCAGAGCGGAGACGATGCTACGATCATGGTCATTCCTTTGGCTGTTAACTTGGAAGTAGGCCTGTGTAGCGGTTTATTCAAGGTTGGGATTTTCTGTGCACCTTCAGATTCAGTTCTTGTTCGTAGGTTCATGTAATTTTACTCAAATAAACAACTGCAATATATTATGCCAGCGGAGCTCGAGGCGTCGCGATAAAATCACTCACCGAGCGAAAGAGAATAAAATTTGTTGTACATTCAATTTTGGATGGAAACTGTGTTTTGTATTCCAGTCTAATTATTAAACCTGACTGGACGGCTGGGGCGGAGTACCAAGACGACCAGATCAACTTGGATACACCACTCGCGCCGATCACCCATACACAAAGCAGGGTTCGAGGATTCCAGGAACCCGAGGCGTGAATGAGGACGAGAGGGCGCTGGGACTGTCTGGTCCCACTGACACATCCCCATCCCCAGCGCCGACGACTTGCGCTCAAACGGACTGCTCGCGCTCGCACACGCCCTGGACGCGTAGAATCTGCACCCGAACAGAGTCGCGCATGCCGAGCAAGAAGGAATTCGAAAGAAAAAGTACGAAAAAGAAGATTTAAGTAATGGGGTCTCGACGGTATTGCACGTCATCGAAGACGGTTGTAGGACGAGTGTGCAACGCAGCACCAACGCAGCACACAAACGGCGCGCTGCATGTCACCACTGTCACGTTTCGCGTCGACTCTGCACATCGCGGCGCGTCAATCCTTGCTCTCCCAGCCAAAGCCGCCACACAGATACCCGGCGCCCCGCGTCGGGTTTCCCAGGCCTCCCAGCGACGGACGAGTACGAAAACAGCGGGGGACGACGATCAGTACCGCGCGGCGCGTGAGGAGGAGGCAGCATGCGCGTCCACCGCCGTGCGCCTCTGCGCGGATTCCGGAACAGCTCTTCCTGCCCGCGCACAAGATGCCCCACGTCCACCTTGACGCGGAACTCAACGAGCCGCCTCCGCCGACGCATGCACACAATACCCAGCGTCAGCCTCCTCCACGTCAACGCGTCTCATCCTCCTACTCTCACTCTCGCCTCCCTCACTCCCACCCTTCCCTTTCTCAAGCTGTGAGAAATAAAAACCCACCTGAATCCGTCGCCTGCAGGACGGGCTGCTTGAGGATCGTGTTGGAGCGGGCGTCGACACTGTACGAAAAAAAAAGGGGGTTAGCGAACGAAGGGAGGGCATTTTGAGGGGAGAAGGGAGGAGGGGGAGATAGAAGGGAGAGGGGCAGCGGAGGGAGATTAAGCGCGTAGGTACGTGCGTGCGTTACTCCGCCAGAAGATCGAGACGACCGCGCTGATCCTCATGATCGACAGCGCCTCTCGGGACGAGCTCCCCGTCCTCGTCCCGTTCGTGTGCGCTCCAGCGCCAACGCCGAGCGCGTATACTCGACATGCGCCCCGACGCGCAATCGATATACGAATGTGCCGCACCCGCGCCGGCGCTCGCGCCGCGCTCCTCGCCCACACGATGCTAGCGCGGGTCGACGAGCTCAGCCAGCCTAGCGCTAACACCTCCTCGTAGCAACATCTCCTCGTAGCACACACCGTTGCTGCAAGCGTACGTATGCCGCCGTCGTGCGGCAGCGTACACCGCCCCCACCCCCGCCGCCCCGGCTCGGACGAGCACCCCGCGGACCAGTGTCGAGTACGTTCGCACGCAGACAACCCGCCTCCTCCGGCGCACTCGCACCCGATGCCCCTCGCCACCGGCGACTCCCGCGCCGCACCCACTCCGCGCCTCAAACACACTGCGGAGACCATCTCGACGACCTCGAACAGCCGCGCGCGGTACAGCGTGAATTCCCGCCGAGCCGCACTCCCCGGCGTACATCGCACCCGTCCGCACCACTAGCGTAACACCCCCGCCACCCGTTCCACTCGACGACCCCGCACACCGCTGGAGGCCGAAGCCCGACGTCCGTCAGCAAGGTGTACGCAGCAAACGCTCTATAAAAATTGCGCTCTTACCTCTAGGTACGTGCGTGGGTCAAGCAGAGGGTGGCTCCGGGAGCGGTATACCAAAAGCGGCTATCGGGCTGCCTGATTGGGTGGAGGGCCGGCCCGCGGCGGGTGCGTTTGCCTTTTGCCGTTAACGGACATCAAGATCCCGAAGTCAGATATCAAATGATCCCGAGACGTTTTTTTCTTCGATTTCTCATCTCTCGCACAAGTGTTTCGCTACCGCTCGCTGATGTTCTGCTATTTATTTGCGACTGGGTCTGCTGTTTCAACAACCTCACGCGTACTCCCCAGGTCTCGAAGCGCCGTCTCCAAAGATTCTGACTCCGGTCGGAGTCTGAAGGAAGCTGTTGCAATACCTTCTGGATTCCAGCCTTCGGCGGCCGGGAAAGTTCGCTCCACGCTCCACATAAGCACTATCAGGTCATCGTCGGCCATACCACATCTCCGACTCGCTCCTTTGCTTGAATCGTGCGGGCCAGCACTTTCAACAGTCGCCTGTTCAAACTCACGACCCTAGTTGAGGGTATGCTACCTCACTTCATTTTTGTGTTTTGTTTCTGGTTAAACGAGTCAAAAATCGCGCCGAGCCCCAAATCCTTTCTTGGACACTTCTTCTTTGACGAGCGCATAAATAGGAAATGCCAGGCTCATGTCCATCCACCCACCCACGTCTACCGCCAACTCATGGACGACCCCAGGTTCCTCGTGTTGTACGGAGTGCTTGCTGTGATTGCACTCGCAACCTTTCGTAAGGTACTTCGAGACCCCAAGGTACACAACGATTCTTTGTGAACCAACCTAGAGACATGCTTAAATCCCTAGGTGGAAACAATCCCCATCGTCGGGTCTTCCGGGTTCTTGTCCAGCTATCGGGATGCCTTGGCGTTTTTTACAAACGCCTCGACCCTGATCCAGCAAGGATACGACCAGCAGCCCCAAGGAGGAGTCTTTCGCGTCGCCCGCCTTTGGCGTTGGGAATATGTAGTCTGCGGCCCCAAGCACGTGAAGGAAATAGGTGCTGCCCCGGAGAACGTGCTCTCATTTCGCGATGGCGTTCAAGAAACCCTCCCGAGTTGGCCATTTTGCTTCCTCCGCTACCTTCCTTCCTGACGACATTTATTACTTTCAGCGAGGCTTGTCATCGGCACCGCGACCACGGACAATCCATATCACTTCCATACCGTCCGCAGGAATCTCACCCGAAATCTGCACGCTTGTTTTCCCGATGTTAGGGATGAGATCATTTGCGCCTTCAACGATGTCTTGCCAGTGAAGGACTCTGGTGAGGATCGCTTTGTATCCTCAGTTTATCGGTCTCAATTACAGTAGAATGGACAACTCTCCCGGTATTGCCCATGATAATGGCCGTCGTAGCGCGCGTCAGCAATCGCATCTTCGTCGGCCTTCCGCTATGTATGAATCGCCGCTTTTCCCCCACTCTCTCACTCACTCGACTTCTGTAATTAGGCCGGAATGAAGCCTATTTACAGAACAACGTTCAATTTGCCATCGACGTCGTGAGTAGCGGGCAACAAATAGCCTTTTTTCCAAAGCTTTTACAACCGCAAGTGACATTCAACACAGACTTTACGAGGAGCTCACGAAACTTTAGGCTCGTCGCTCCGTTTATCACGAACAAGAACAATAGTATTGCGACGGCTATCAAGGTGCTGGGTCCTACCATCGAGGACAGGCTGTCGAAAGAGAACGAGATGGGCCCAAATTGGCCTGGAAAGCCGGTGAGATTCCCTCGTGTTGCCTATACACCCATGGTGCCTAATCATAGATACAGAATGATTTCATTTCCTGGCTATTGGAGCTTGCGGAGGGCGAAGAGCGGACAGCTCCTGCTCTTGTACTCCGCCTTCTTTCAACGAACTTCGCCGCAATACACACATCGTCCATGGTATGTAGTATGCTTTGCGGGTCATTTCCAATCAAATGATTTGTGTTGCTCTCCACAGACCTTCACCCAAGCGCTCTTTGACTTGGCGGCTCACCCTGAGCACTTGCTTCCCCTGCGTGAGGAAGTGGAAGCCGTAGTGAAGGAGGAAGGCTGGTCGAAAGCCGCTCTGAATAGCATGGTCAAAATCGACAGCTTCCTGCGCGAGTCGCAGCGTATCAATAACTTCGGAACGGGTACATCATTCCTTCCGTCTAGCCTTCCATACTAATCAAATGCCAGTGGTCATGAGCCGCAAAGTTGTAGCGAAGGACGGATTCCGATTCTCCGATGGAACTTTCGTACGTCGTCCTCCGACTTTCCGTAGCCCACGCATGCGAACTAACGTTTTTTGGTCAGCTCCCTCACGATGCACTTCTCTATGTTGCAGCGCGCGCGACCCATTATGACGATGGCACGTATCATAACTGAACAGTCGCTCCTCATTTAGATTTCCTTTCCCAGCGAACTTTGAGAACCCCACCAAATTCGACGGATTTCGCTTCGCCAGGGAGCGCGCGGAGTACATGGCCACGCACGATTCGAGCCAGGATATATTCAAGCGCCAGATGATCTCTACGGCCGTGGATCACCTGCCCTTTGGAACCGGGAAGCATGCCTGCCCCGTGAGTGTTCAGTAAAGCTAATTGCACCGCCCTCATGTCTCGTTAGGGTCGGTTCTTTGCGGCGACAGAATTGAAGGCGATGCTGGCGCATCTGGTGTTGAACTACGATGTCAAGGCGGAGGTGGAGGGAGCGCGGCCGCGTGATGTTTCATTTGGTCTCATGATAAGCCCGAACCCCGCCGGCAAAGTTTCCTTCAGGAAAAGAACAAATTGAAGAAGACCTCTCATTGGAAATGTGACTCGGTTTGAATATATGGTATTTGTCTCCCATTGGAACGTGGAATCGACGATGACGAAGAAACGTACACATCCGTATGAATGCGAATTTGATCAACTGGAATACGGCGCTCCGGTCATCCTCATGTTCGCGATTTCAACACTTCTTCCCACGGTTGCAATTATGGGCAGTCAGCTCAAATAAATCCCGATACTAAATGAAAGGGAGGTTCATGGTCAGAGGACTACCCGTACTTCAGGTATAAACGCCTTATTCGGCGTGGCCAGTGACCTCTTGGCATAAGTCGGATTGTCCCCTTGAGCAATGAGCGTTGCGAGCGCAGGTCAAGCGGCGCAGAGGCGATGAAGCGATCGGGATGTCGCCGTCGACGCTGTCACGATTGCACAACTTTTGAACGACATCGATATTATAGCCACGCTCACGATCGTCTTCGACGGCAGCTCTAACGAGGACGGAGTTGTCGTGATCTTCGCGCTCACCGCCTGGCCGTCACTCTAGCCTCAAATGTGAATACTGATGGCGCACCCTGGAAAAATATTTCTCTGGGAAGCCAGCGATGATGGAGGAAGCAAAGAGGTTAGTTACCAGTGATATTTGGACACATTTGGGGAGGATACAGCGTGCTTGCGAAAGGACAGAAAGCGCTGCGGAAAAACGCCGACGATGTCTATAACACTGTACGCCGCTGCGATTGCCCAAGTGAAAGAAGCAGATGCATATTGGTCAGGCCGCCGTAGGTTCCGATCTGAGTGTCGCAATGCTGAATGACTTGTGTGCCGATTTCAGTCCTTGTGGATGTAAATTATTATCCATGTTTCATGTACCTTTGATGGTCTTCTCGTCGATTTTTTTTCCAATCGCTTCACGTGATGGACGCACAAGTTAGTAGGGCCGTGGATGCGAGGTCCCACTGACTATATATATTGATATTCCGGTGCTGGTTCCCATTCATCCCAGAAGTTGAACATGAAGTAAGGCCGTCAGTGCAAGTCGTTCTTTCGTCGATCGTTTGTGGATCTGTTGGAACCCAAAACCACGGCTTTTTTCTGTAGGGCGGGAAGCGCGACGTTGAGAGATTTTCTGTGGGAGTCTGATCGACTCGTCTTGGCGGTTCCGTCTTCCGTTTTCTTGGCCGTGAACATGCATTGTGTTGGGATATGTGCTCAAGCCGAGCCTCGGGCATCTCGGGCATGTTGGCGACTCGTGGCGACTCAACCAGATTCAGTAAGAATATCAGAGAAGATCAGGAATGGCATAGAACATTTCGCAATGACTGTGATGGACCCGCATAAAACAGTAGAAAACTAGTAGATACCTCCCACCCCGGCTTCACAGCCGTCGTGCAAATCTTGACTTGATCGAACCGAATATTGAGTGAAGATAAGGAATGAATTCCTTCCAGCAGAAACTTCATCACATTGGGTGCCAGGTGTAGGTGCGGATAGCTGGTCACCGGGTGGATGTAGGTCCATTTCTCATGGGTGTGGGTACGCCGCTGTGATTGCCAAGTGAAAGAAGCAGATGCATATTGGTCAGGCCGCCGTAGGTTCGTCCCGGTATGAACTATACTTCTTTCCTGAAGGAAGCAGTGGTCTAGGTTGTTAAGCTGCAGAGGTTTAGTGGTAGTTTAGGAGTCAAAATCTCAAGTTTGTTCAAGACTGCAGCCCAACTGTCCAAAACCTGTCACCCTGAAGCAACGGCGAAATCAAAGGCGATTGGCAATCGAGCAGGCCACACTGCACCCAAAAGCTCCATACCTACCGGTAAATGTTGTGGTTGAAGAATACAGAACTTAGTTCAACTTAGGCAGTGACCAGGTTTATGTTCATCTTACCCGAGCCTGAGCGTGGCCTTGTGGTCCAGAGGCAAGATACTTGCTTTGGGCTGATGTAGTAACGCAACTGCAAGTGACCTGGGTTCGATTCCCAGCAAGGCCCCGTGTTTTATTTTTCAACTCGAACCCTGTTTGGCATATTCGGCCCCCGAATAGCACCCACGCTCCGCCGCAATCTGTTGCAACACAGTGCTTCTCTTCTCTTCTCGCCGATCTTCTCGCCGACGTCCAACAGTTCACCTGACAGTTCAACTTTAAGCCTCCTGAACCTGATCCAATTGCTGCTTTATTTTTTGGGTAACTCCGCGTTTTGCGACCGTCCTTGCAAACCACCGATCGCTACCGATCTCCACCCCGGGTAAGTTACCGGGGTAACCAACAAGAAGTTCCATAAATAGAATTTGAATTTGAGAGATTCACCATGTGGACAAGTCGCCAAAATTGTCTCCGTGCCGAGAGCGCCGGCGTCTGTTGTGCATCTCGTCAATCGTCTTCGTGCGAACCCTTAGGTCTTCCCTGCCGCCTGGCAGTGGCACGGCGCCCTGTTGTGAGCCACGATGGCCCCCCTCGCAAATGTCCAGCTATCGTGCGTCGTCCTTACTCTCGTTACCAGTAAGATGCTTACCCGACGACAGGTATGGGCCAATGCTCGTCGGTCAGTGTACAATGACCACCGTTAGAACTTGTCTGAGATTGCCGTACAGGTGTATTTTTCAATATGATACTCTACGGGGTGCGTGCGCCACAAATCTGGCTTACAGCCTTACTGACCCTCCACTCAGGTCTTCGTAGGCCAGGTTTGTCCTTGAGGCCGATACACACGCCCCGGGGACTCATTTTCTTTCCAGGTATTGACCTACTACCAACTATACCGCAAGTGCGCTACTCCCCGTGTCCTCCTGCGTCGCGGAGTCACTGACCGACTTGCAGGGATGACGCCTGGATGCGATACTTTGTGCGGAAGCAGATCGGCGCTCGCATCTTCCCCGGACTAATGCATGCATTCCTCGCAGGTGGCATACCTCTTCGTGCTAGAGACCGCCAATACCGGTCTGGACATAGGAATCATGTACCAACCTTTAATTCTAGAATACGGTAAGCCTGTGCTCGGCGTCGACGACTGGCGCGTCTCACGCATGACTACCTAGGTCGGACACCAGTCTACTTTCCCTTGCGTGCGTTACTTGTCCTGGACTACTCTCCCGCTCTATTGACCCGCACGCACAGTCTTCCCTAGCCGTACGTCCCTCTGTTTCCGTGATCGCAGTCCTGATTCAGCGTCTCTACTTACTCCAGAGCCCTTGATCGTGGTGCGTCCCTCTACCACTCCACATCTCGAGGGGGAGGCTAATCTTTCGAGAAAGGTCCTCGTCTCGACCCCAATACAGATCTTCTTTGCCTGGAGGATACGCATGATCACCAAAATGATCTGGGTACCCATCGTCATTAGCGTTTTTGCTTTGGCCGCCCTCAGTGCGCTTGATCCCCCTCTCCCCGCGCTAATGCTGACTTGGGGTCTAGCCGGCGGTCTGTGGACCACGGTCAAGGTCGCTATCATCAAGGAACTCGCGCGCAAACCCGAGCTCCACAATTCCGCTCTACTATGGTTCCTCGCGTCCTGCGTTGCGGACATCTTAAGTGCGCTTGATCCCACCTCCCCCCGCGAAGCTCACGCTCATGTCGGATGCAGTCACCATTTCGCTCGTCCTGACCCTTGTCAGCGCCTTCTGTCCCTCCTGCCTGTCGTCCTCATCTGACATCTTACTCCCGCAGTCCCACCGTAAGACCGGCTTCGTGGCGACAGACTCCGTGATCGACAAGATCATACGCAGTGCGCATCTATCTACTTTGCTGAATCCCGCGCCAGCTGACGCGCTCTCCCGCCAGCGACAATACAAACCGGTATGGTGACCGCCATCTTCAGCATCCTCGACGTCATCTGCTTCATGGTCTTCCCCGTGCGTCCCCGCATCCCAATACTTGCCCTTACTTACGCTGACCCTCGGCCGTCTGCAGCACTACTCCATGTACGCCCCTGCGCCCTTGAAGTCGACGCCCGCTGACTGACTCCCTATAGAAACTTCGTCTGGGATCTGGCGCTCTCGAAACTCTACTCCAACGCGCTGCTCTCGACGCTCAACGCCCGCGCGCACCTCGCCACCATCTCCACCTCCCGGCCGTCGCGGGCGGGTGGCCCACCGACGGGGCAGCTCGTCTTCGAAGACATGGCGCTCGCGATGTCCATGGGCGTCACCCCCGCTGGCACCAAATTCGACGACGACCCGTTCGAGCGCGCGGGGCACGACACGACGACGACAGACGACTCGATGCGCAGCGGGAGCGGAGTGGGGACGCCGCTCCCGCGAATCAAGTTTGATGACGATGAGCGCCGCGTGGATGGGTCGGGGCGGGAGAGTGGGACGGGGACGGACACGTCCATGGAGGATATCCTGGAGACGCCCCGGACGGGGGCCTTCATGCTGTATACCGGGGTGCGTGGCCCTACCCTCCCTCCCTTCTCTCTATATGGGTGCTGACATCTTCGCAGGGGTCCGCCGCGACTCGTGGACTGTCGCCGTAGCCTCCCCTCCATCGTTTTTTCCTCTTTCCCTTCTTCGTTTTTCGTCTCGTCGTTCTCTCGCATCGCATGTACCTACATATCGCACGCATTGTCTCGTTCTCGCTCGCTATCTATCTATTTACTAAGTATCTACTATCTGCCCGCCGTTACTACTTACTTACCGCTCCTCGCTCCTCGCTACCTCCCATCATACACCACTATCGCCGCTGACCCACCTGTCGCACCCACGCGCGGGTGGTATCTCTATCGTTATGTAGTAATGCGCCCTGGCTTTCTGTACTTTTATGCATTTGGATTTCTGGAACGGATCTATTCACCATCTTTCCTAGCTGTGCATCGGGCGGGCAGGGGCGGCGGGAAGAGATCTTGGGGGCAGGGCCAGATGGTGTCTAAAGATGTCCGAAATATCGCCGACGGCGGCCGATCGCGACCACCCGACGTTAACGTCACGCGTCTTCCTTGCGCCCAGAGATCTCCTCGAGGTTGCCTCGAGGTAAGTTATCGGTTCGGAACTGAACTCAAACCAGGAGACCGCTTGCAATTTTACACTCTGGAAGGAGGCAAAGTACTATGATGTCCAGCTGGTTCGACTCTTGGACGAGCCCCAGGATTCAGATCGTCACCCAACACAGTAATGAACTGGAGAACGGGGCTCATCGCTGTGGTCTACACAGGAAAAAGATGGGACGGCAAATTTGGAACAAGGCCATCGTACGCCGGCACAAAAATGTACTTGCTACCAAGTTGCTAGGCAGGCGAAAAACGCGGGCCTCGGGTAGGCTCCTACTCTGTTAGGCGGCGCAATCAAGGCTACAAGTCCGCTATTTCACGATGGCCCGCGAGGGACTCTGGATCGCGGCGAATTACCGGTCATCCCTCGACCGAGCACAGTGAGCCCAGTCTCGTCCACGGATCTCGTAGTCCTGCACTGGCGCATCCAGTTAGCATGTGGGTCTTCTAGTTCACGTTGGTGTTTCTAGTTTCGCTGAATTTGTTCCCACTCTTGTATTCGGGTCCCAGGCGGAGACGCTGCCAGTGGTCTTGTTGTGAATTACACAACGATGGGAGCAGCTTTATGAGGATACCGTGCTGCGCGTGCGTCCATTGACGTGATTTCATGAGATTTCATTAACCATACCTACGGGAGACTCTGAACACGCTCCAGCCCCAATCGCGAATGTAATCTAATCCTTGTGGGCATTCGATGAAATACTCGAAAACCCAGACGCCCGGGCACGATATCGATGTTATTACGCGGTATTTTCTTCACATTTGGCCCGCGGCACCGAATCACACTCGATCGCGCGTCCATGCTTACGCACCCACAGGCAAAAGTTGTTCCGCTCCCAACGACCTCGATATATTTTGTCAGATGGGAAGAACAATGGCAATTAGTCCGCTCCAGTCCATTTTTGATGGACGAAGGTTGAACGGGGAATATTCATTCCACCGCCGTCGTCACATCTGCATGTACCTTCTGTGGCCTCGAGGCTGATCTGCAGAGGACCCTACTTCGGATTGGCGGCTTTGATACGCGAAATGCTGTAGAAAACTCACGCTCAGTGGGTATCGTTAGAAGAGTATGACTGGTATTTCTCGTGTTCTCATGATCAGGACCCGACGAATGTGAATCCATCTACCGAGTGCTCAATTCCATCGAATGCGAGGATATAAGCACGGGGTCTACTGTGTTGAACCCAAATCCTATGACCCAAATACTACCCGAATCCCATGGATCGGGGGAGGGCAAAGATTCTTGTGGGCGCCGCGGGACCCACAAAGAGATTGCGAAAGATATCAGTGAACAAACTGGGTCTGATAGCGAGCATGATGGAAGTTGCTGCAAAACTTTACTAGCCTCGAGGCAAAACAAATAGCCAGTTGGCCATATTCGAGTCAGAACGGAGAATTTGGGTGCGAGGACTCAGATTCCCGAGAATTTTGGCGCGCGGATTAACACGTAGGTAAATTGGCGAGGGCAAAGTGATTTTGCCGCAGCAGTGCCTTTGCCGCATGCAGCGGCAATGTCTGCGGCACTCAGCGGCAGTTGAACCTGCGGCACACCTTGAGCACCATGTTCAAAGGCCTTCCTGGGCTCAATTAGTAGGTAAGCACATACCTAGGTAATGTATAGAGAGTTGTATGATAAGTTCGAGGTATGCTGAGGCCCCTTGGCATCGTTGAGGGACGACTTGAGTTGACTTGCAGCGGCAGTCTGCGGCAGTCTGCGGCAACCAAACAGCGGCAAACATGCAACAGCGGCAGTCTGCGGCACTTGTCAGCGGCAGTTTTGGCAGTTTGCAGCGGCAATTATGCTGCTTGCAGCGGCAGTCGTACTTGCTGCCTGCGGCATTTTTGCAATTGTCTGCGGCAGTCTGGCTGCGTGACGTGCGGCGCTGTGACCAAGATGCCGCACGCCTGCGGCACTTCTGGTAGTTGTCTGCGGAACTCATGCCGCGCTACGAGGCACTCTGAAACGCATCAAGCGTGTCTTCATCCCCCTTGCCCAACTCCATCACCGAATATCCACCGTTAAACCTATCAAACCACGGTTCAACCACGGTTCAACCTTCCTCTTGTTCAACGTCGACAGGCTGTTCCTCACCGACAACTCACCCCGCATCGTCGCCATCTTCGAAAACCTCAACAATTTTCAAGCCCAAACTGGTCTAGACCCTGCCTCTAAGTCCTTGACCACCGGAGCACCTCCTCCTCTCCGTCTCCTCCAGTGCGCGGCAACACAGCCACCCTGCGGCAAAGTACCCACTGCCGCTGCCGCACTTTTTTTTTTTGGCCACTGAGGATTTGTGTGGACTGAGTTGAATGACTATACACCATGTCCCATGGCAAAGGAAAGCTCAGTGTCCTGATTCTTCATCAAGTTATTCACAATCTAGTTTTTCAACAGGAAACATTGGAAATGTCGCAGCAGGTAGAGGAGGCTTGAGAACTGTGTGATTGTGGGTCTTAGAATCCATGCAAGCTCGGAATTGAGCTGACAGTCCTCGGAAATGGTGAGAGTACACCCGCACCATTTTTTCTTCCCTTCAATGACCGGCAGTTATTCAATGTATTCTGTGAAACGGTAAGCGGCACTTTCGCCTCAACGAAGGCGCAGTTCGAAACCTCGACGGTTGAGGTTCACGTCTACAACAATTTTACCAAATCCTGCTTCAATTCGATCGTCAGGAAGTTTCGATGCAGTCAGTACGGTTCAACCAAGGCTCAGTTCGAAGCCCCAAGGTTGAACTTCATGTCTACAAACATAGATATTACCTTAATTTAATGGCACATTTCCCGACTTAGCCGCATACAAGCATTCATCTGTGGTCGCGAGGGGAAACGACCGTTTGGTGTTGAACGGTAGTGAGCACCGGAGCGGCGTACGCCGTGAGTCAAATGTGAGTCAAAATATTTAGATGTTCGTGGAAGACTGAGCCATCCCATAGTAATCTACGGTGAACAGGGGACAAAGGGCACAGGCGGACACCTCCCCGTGCAGCAGCGGTTCTCCTGCGGCAATGTCGAACAATCCCGGTCAGAGGCTGCGGCAACGGCTGCCGTGACACTGCGGCAGTGTGACAAACAGCGGCAGTTGCCAGCGGCAATATTGGCAGCGGCAGCGGCAATTTGCAGCACTTGAAACGGCAAAGCGGCACTTTCCCCCTGCCCAATTGGCGACTATGCGTTTGAAAAGCACAAAAAAAAAAAAACCAGGGCGTCTTGTAAAGCTTTCAATCTACTTGAATTTTTATTGGACTGAAGCAAGTTGGCTACTTGTGTCAGAAGGTTGAAGAGTTTCCGAAGTACCCGATCAACCGTGAATTCCCGGGGTGCCGATGAATAGATCCGCCGGAATAAACGGCAGCTTCGAAGATACTCGCTGGGGTTCGAGCTTGGTCGAGGTTCGAACCGAACTAGAGCGAATCTGGGGCTCCTTCACTGGTACAAGCGGCCGGGCCAATAAGTATATCCACATTCAAAATTGACGCTCGATCGCGCGTCCATGCGTATGCGCCCACAGACAAAGAAATTCCACTCCCAACACCCCCGATATATTCTGTCAGATGGTAAGAACAATGGCAATATTAGTGCGCTTCGGTTTACGCCCTTGATACGCGAAATGCTGTAGACAACTCATGCTCAGTGTACTGTGGGTATCGTCAGAAAAGTATGACTCTCGCCTTCCCACTTGGAAATTCAATTGAATGCAAAGATTAGAGAGATATAGATAAGGGAGCTTTGACTGTAATCCGATTGTCGAGCGGATGTGGAGAGGGCGAAGAATTTTGTACGCACCGCGGAACTCACAAAGAGATTTCGGAGAATGAATCAGTCTGACAGTTCCGACCCGCATGTTCGTCTGAGGGAGTCATGGTAGAATTTGGCCGCCGTTCGTTCTGAGACCACCGCTTCGAGTGTCCAAATTTCACAGGCTCACCTCGAGGCAAAACAAATCGGAGAGATGGAATGATGAGAACGCTTGTCCAAACGAGTCCAGATTGACACACACGAATTATAGCCATGACTAGGATTGACGCCCAGGAATAGTATATATACGGTAGTTATAGTGGGGATTCTTCACGAGCCTGTACCACCCCAGCTTCACCGACAACAACCGAGGTACGAGTTTATCGTCGTAGGGTCTGTTTATAAGAGACTAAGCTTCCTGCATCTTACAGACCCATGTGTAGCCGAACCCACAGCGTTTACCGGTGTGGTCGCACAACCACGGGCGGGATGATACACTGCCCCCAAGCGAAGGTTAACCCTCAAACTGGATACGTCAACAAATGCAACCGGCCAACCACTCAAAAGTACCGCGAGACCGGGACCTGGTGCGGACGTATCGCCAACAATCCGGGTGCAGGAGAGTGCAGCGGACGAGCAGGCTTTCGGGGCAGCCCTACCCACTAAGAGGTAAATTCTGTTCCTACGCCGAACCTCCCTAGTCCTTTGCTTCCTCTTTCCGTTTCTTTCTGCCGAGTCTGCGTTTCTTCCGAGTCCAAGCTCACGCCCTTTACACAGAAACGATTCCGCTCTGCCTTTTGAAGGAGAGCATAGGAGAGGGAAAATTTGCAAACGATTCTGCTCAACTCGCCTTCCTGTACTACTATTTTCTTGGGGAGAACTTCTGTCGTAGCTTTGTTGATTCATTTTGTTACGTTCCAACAGCTGCAGGTTGACTTCTATCTGTAATTCTGGTCACTCCAAAATACTTGGAGAACAAGCCCGGTGTGCGCCCCCGCCGCTCGCGGGTCACTGAGCATCATATTGAGAAATGATTTGTGATCACCTGAAGCGATTCAAGAGTTCGATTTCAACCGACCTATTTCGAAACCGGCTCGTTCAGATTCTCGTGCTGTTCAGGATAATAAAGTACTCCGCATAGGTTTTCATGGTTCTTTTTTAATGGAGATATGGGGGGTCCGGCCTACTTCCCCTAACGGGATCTTGGCATTCCGACGGTTTTCGGAAGTAAAAGAGAGTGGTCTCAGATTTGGCTGTCCGACTCTGAGCCATACCTTTTCTGGAGTAAAAACTGATCAGCTTTGTTTCAGTTCTTGTTATTTATATAAGAAAAGACGTAAGTTATCCAGAGGCCAAAAGTGGTGCCTGTGGGAACCGGGTCACCGAAAGCAGATATGAGCTCCGAGACAATTCTGCAGAGATGTCAAGTTTTAGGTCCATGGTCCACAGTGCTTCACCAAGATGTTCCAGTAGCTGTTTATAATGGTAGGCTGGTGGATTGTGCGTGAGACTTGAATAAGTATTGGATGGCGGGCGGAGATTTGGAACTGAGACACAGGTACCTGCTAGTATCTCTAATACGACAGCTGCTGCTACTCGCGTGGAATCATGTTTTGACTCATCGACTCAAACGTATGATAAATCCATACCTCGAGCGAGTATTGGTTTAAAACAGAATCCACTCAGCGTTGTAATCCGCGAGGGCGCTGATCATGAGCAGGAATTTCGGCAACCAAGGAAACACCAAGTTTCAGTAATTCAAAAAAAAAAAGAAAGAAAAAAGGAACGGTATGTCGGAGAGCAAGCATGGTATGGAGTAATTCGACATTCAATGCTAGAGAGGCCACCTGTTGTCGACAAGTGCGGCATAGACGTCCCGAGCTGAAGGACGGTTATGGGGTTGGTCGTGGAGACAGTCGACAACGAGGTTTTGCAACCAGCGTGGGGTCGTCTGATTCCACGGCAGGACGGGGCGAACATAGTCCACTTGTCGCTCGAACTGCCCCACTTCCACGAGTACCGCCCAAACAACGAGGCCCAAGGCAAAAATGTCGGCGGCAACAGTGGGGTCCTGGGATTGCGCAGCCTCCGGGGGACTCCAACCGATTGTGGATCCGCACGGCACGTAGTCGATAAGCCGGCAGTGCCCGTCCGTGCAAACTATGATGTTTTGGGTCTTGAGATCGCCCCAGAAAATGTTCTGTGTGTGCAACCATGCCACGGAGGCAGTTATGTCAACGAGCCAACCAAGCTTGACGAGCCAAGGGACCGACACAGGGCTTGCAGGCAGGGACCATCCACTTTGAGCGGCAACGAACGGCAGTAGGATGGGGGGCGTAGCATCAGGATGCAGACGGTCGAGCGTCAGAGACAGCGACGAAGCGGGATGGTGAGGGAGTAGGAGCCCGCGCGCACGGTCATTTCCATCGACAACAAGGTGAGTTGGCCGCAAAAGGAAGTCGACGTCAGGTAGGTGCGAGATAAATTGGACGTCCTCTGCCCTGCAGCCATGATCCAGCCCCTTGAACACGCTCACGTCTGCCGAACAGTCCAGGGAGGTCTTTACAACGTAAAGGCTGTGATGGCTCATTAATCTGTGGGTGGGGTGGAGCGAGGACAGGGCGATGGACGGGAGGGTAACATGCTTCGGGAGAATCAGCCCTTGGATGTTGGGCTCGAAGTGTTGTTTAATATCAAATGACCCGTCGGCAAGGGTCCTGATCTGCACCTTAGTTAGCCACCCGGACTTCCACTGCACTTCGGCAAGAATCTGTCGACAGTGAAGGTCAGGTAGGTAGGTAGGTGCTGTCTTTTCACGCACCCGGGTGACAACGAAACGCGACAATCCACGGAAGGGCGTGGCGAGGGCCTGGTTCTCCGCACACTCCGGTAGCGCGGTGTTACGCTTGTATTCGATCGCGATCGCAGCACCGCTGTCAAACACTCGGTCATCTGCGTCAACCACAAATCGTGTTGTGCCGGCGTGGGGGACTTCGTAGCCATGTGATTCCTCCTCCTCCTCCCCCACCTCCTCCTCCACCTCGCGAGGGTGATAGTCCTCCTCAAAGACTGCCCAGGATGAATATCTACTGTGTCCTTCGGTGTAGGAAGGCGGTTCCACGGCCGTCCAGGGGCGCTGGTCTTCGGGGGGATTGCCTAAAGCTACACTGGAAAATTAAGAGAGCTCGACAGGAAGGTGCATATTAAAGAACGCACCCATGGCCTGGGCCGCAGCTTCAGCTTGATAGATAGCGAGTTTCAATTCTCCCTGTTCTCCAGACATGGCTGTACACTGTAGGCGCGAACTGTCATTGTTTAAGCATCAACGATCAATGTGTCAGTGTTTGCTCGACGATCTCTGATCTAAACATGACCCACCTCGCGGGGCGTCCAATTCCCGTCATAGACCAGCACGAGTGTGTCGATTGAAAACTCAACTCAAACCAAGAGACTGCCTGCAATTTTGCAATCTGGAAAGAAACAATTTCCAGGAACTCTCGGGCGAGCCCAGATCTGCGGTGCCAGTGTGCGCGTGCGATTTTCGCCCCGACAAGAACCCACACTGCGTCTCCGTCCGGGCGATGCAGTATCCTACTGTACGGACGCAGATTATTGAACGAGGTGCATCACAACTTCTCGCGTCCGGATGGACTACTTAGTGCGGTCAGTGCCAACTTGAAGCTGCAAGAGACGGGCATCGCACAATATTAATCGATCCAACACGTCCGATGCGCACGATAGCCGCCTAAATGTGTCATTGAGCACGTAGGACGTGGATCGGCACCGTGACTAGACAGGCAAACTGCGAAGGGATGGCAAATCTGGAGTAAGACCAGTCTTCGTACGCAATCACAAAAATGTACTTGCTGGGGCAGCTGGGGAGGTGAAAAACGCGGCCCTCGGTTAAGTCCTCCTCCGTTCGGCGGCGTAATAAAATCTACAAGATCGCTAGTCTACGATAGCTTAGGCGTCCGGGAACTTGGGACTGCATGTGAATTATTATTCTCGGCCATCCCTCGACCGAACAGAGGGGCCCAGTCTCGTCCACGGATCTCCGAGTACGACACTAGCGCATGCAGTTGGCAGATGAGCCTTTCGGTTTGACGTTGGTGTTTCTAGTTTCTCCTTGGAGGTTGAAGTAACTTTGCGGATGGTACCGGATTTCTACGTCCATCGACGGGATTTCATCGAAATTTCATCAGCTATAACTAAAAACTCCGGACATGCTTCCTCAAGCCCCGTTACTCCTCAACTATGGCACACGCTCGAATTCTCCTCTATTCTGGAGCAATCTGTGTTGGTGAGTTCTCGTCACAAGGCGAAGTATTTTCCTACCACTAAGCCCCGCACAGTCTCCAAATTGATTTACCGCTTGTTTTTATATCGCTGGTATTTTTCGCCCCTGCGCCACTTGCCTGGTCCTAGTATGGGCAATCCCATCCTCGGACGATCCACGCAAATCGCCGATCCCATGGTCAACAAGGAATGGGTCAGGAAATATGGTGCCTGCTTCCGGGTCGTCGGCCTTCTTGGCACAGAGGGCATCGTATGCATGACGCCGGAGGCCCTGGAGCAGATTCTCGTGCGGGACTGGATTTATTATCCGCGGGTGTGTCTACAGTCCTCTCAGCTTCATGTCCAAAGCAGACTAACACCTCCCTCAGCCGCGATTCCTTCGGAATATTCTTTGGTTGGCCGCTGGACGAGGCCTCTTCACAGCGATTGGGAACGAACACAAGCGACTCCGCACTCTGCTGGATCCTGCATTCTCTCGTTTGAACCTGAACTCATGTATAGTCACTTGTGTTGATTTTTTCAGCTCCGCTAATGTCCTGTCTAGTCGAAGATGTCTCCAGTACCTCAATAGAAAGGTGGAGTACTTGATCCCTGCGTTCTCCATTTTTTTTCTTTTTTGACATATACCTCCAACGAAGACTCGTTGAAATTTTCCGAGATCTGCTCGATTCCAACCCGGCCGGCGGGGAGGTTCTAGAGTTGTACGACTGGGGTGAGACAGAATCCGATGAATAAAGACCTCTCCTGATGTTTACATCTCCCAGTGTCGAAGCTGTCCTTGGACATAATCTGCGAAGGTCTATTCGGCCAGACCGTTGGTTCATTGAATGACCCGAACAATTCACTTTTCAATGCGTTCGAAGGTTTGAGGAAGATTGAAATAGGTGTGTAGCCTATCCATTGCGGAGCATATTGTATGCTGACCCGAAACTAGAGCCGAACTTCTGGTGGTTTATTGTCAGTACCACAACTCCTGGTGCCGCCCGCTTTCTTGGGTCTAGGTTTGCGAATCGATATCGCCACTGGCTATCCTACATTCTCATATCTTGTACGTCTTGAATTCACACCCAAAACTTGCTTTTTAACTCGCCTGATTAAGCTCCGGTTGAGGCGTTCTCCGATGCAATGTGGCAGGTAAGGAAGGCGTCATCGTCCATCCTCGAGACGAGGAGGTCCGGATCGGCGGGCGTTCCCGAGGAAAGGAAGGATATTTTGAGGCTCCTCATGCGCGACGGTACCGTCGACGAAGACATACCAGAGCATATCCGAACATTCATCTCTGCGGGAAAGCAGACGTTGTCAACAACTCTCAGTTGGGTACGTTGGAGGATATATATGTATACGGGTCTCAACTGACGGTGTCAGACACTATATCTCCTCGCCAAGGATCTGGAATCCCAACGACGTCTGCGAGAGGAGCTGCGCCCTATCTTCGAAACCAGAAACACCCCGACCTTCCGTGACCTCAATGGTTTACAGTGGCTGAACTGTGTAATGTCCGCCCAAGCCCATTGCATGCATCGTAACCCTCTGGCCTATTTTTACAGCAGCGAAAGTTTGCGGCTCAATCCACCCGTTCCGGTCATCGCGCGGACCGCCAGTAAAACCTCGCTAGTGGATGGTGTACTGATTCCGAAAGGAACCTTAATTATTATTCCGGTTCGTTCCACGTATACAACCGCTTCCTCGGCTGATTCGGAAGAAAGCTCGAGGCAATAAATACTTGGACGGATATGTGGGGTCCCGATGCGGATGAGTACGTCCTTCGCCTGGCGAAGCATTTCATCTCACCGTCTCCACATTTCGCCCAAGCCGCTGGCTTGACCTCCCAAGCAATTTAGTCCAGCATTTTCAAGTGTTCCCTTCTCGACAGGGCATTCAAGCTGCATTGGCCGCGCGCTGGCGACTATGAACTGAAGATGATCATCGCGTTTGAAGTTTTATTCCTTTCCTGCACGCCGTTGACTTTCCTCTCAGTTCTCTGGTTTTCAACTTCGAGTTTTCACTCCCCACCTCCGATTACATCCCAGATGCATCGATTCTGCTCATAAGACGTCGGTAAACATTCTCGTTCAGACGCCAAGCCCTGAATTTTCTTCCGCAGAGCCTCAGGACCACATGCCCTTGCATGTCCGCCGGGCGATATGAGGGAAAATAAATCATGTTATGTACTGGCATGTTTTCGAGACTGGTCGCACTTTCGATCTTCGAACTTTTTACAAGTACGGGTTTTTGATGGCTTCCTTTTGTAACCCAAACTTTCTCCGCACCAGAGCATACCTGCCATCACTTAAATCGCAATGAAAGATTTGTAAGTAGTGGTCTTTTCGGCTTGCACTTTTTTTCAGACCCCGTTTGAACCATTTATGGAAGTGATGAACCGTGAGAAGCGAACATCAACCGTGGGAATGCGATGACGATCGGAAATCCGAGTGGCAAGAAACTCAGATTAAGGTCGTACGGTCTTGAATACTTCATTAGCTACGGCTAAACACGTTGTATTATTACCGATCATTGTTCCCTCCGTCATTTTCCTTCAGATCGAGACACTCGGCAAGTAATTATTAAGTCAACGTCTATCGAGGCGTATAGTATGCGCAGAGATTTAATCACTCTTGTCGCGTTGGACACCCGGAGTGACGGCCCTGAACACAGGGCGTGCGGCGGCAACCCCACGAGCGTTTCTGTAGAACACGACCGAACCTTCATCTTCCAAAAACTGCAAATATGAAATTGTCAGTAGCCCCTTGGTGCGGTAAAGCAAAGGAGACACACCCGACACTCGCGCATGACCCTGTACACCTCCTTCCACCCACTTGGGCGCCCAACAAGATTGATGCCCGCAGCTTTAAGGTGGGCGCGGAGCGCGTAAGTTGCCTCCCATGCGTGATAGTGTGGGATTTTGCTTGTGATGTGGTGAAGAACGTGTGTCTCGGAAATGCCGTGTCTACGTAGGTTCAAAGATGAGCTCTGAGGAGGGGGTATAAAAACAGACGTTGCATGTGACCCTAACCACGCCATTACAGGGCCCAGGTCACCTAGCAGGCTGCGATCCAGCGTACACAACGCCCCGCGTTGGAACGTGAACATCTCCGCACGGTAGCGGGGCACCAGGGGGTCGGAGTGCTGTAGGAATGTAATCAGGACAAGCCAGTAGTTTACCCAGAGGTAGGGGACCAGATAAACACGCAAGACGGTGGCAAAGGAGTAGTAATAGCACGAGAGGGCAACGAGGCTTAGCCAGAGGTAAATGCCGAGGTTGGAGAGGACAATTTGGGAGTGTTGGTGGGGGGCAAAAATTCTGGAGCCGGGAGAAAAATCTAAGCATCGCAGGCGGTGAATGAGGAAGTTTGAAGAGAGGGAAGAGAGAGACACATGGTTATGGGCCTTGGGATAGCTTGCCTGGCCGCCTGCGTTGAAAACCAGGTAACTAGGAAGACCTGCGAGCTGCGACACATCAGCAGGGGCTGGGGGCCAAGACGGAGACTAGGCGCACAAGATAGAAGGCACACTTCATGAAGGTGACCATGGGCGAGTCCCCGATGGCTTCCCAGATCTCATGTTGAACTGCTGCAGAGACAGTGGCGCCGAGGATGTCGTCGCGCGTTGAGTCGGGGGCGAGAGTCCAATTTGAGCGCGTGTCCAGGGGACAAACACCTGGTCCTGGGTCATATGACCGGTTGCGGCGTGGTGCTTTTCGACTTTCGGTAACGAAGCGGCAACTATATTTGGCAGCTTACCTTTGCATGGCTAATGCAAAGGGAGTGGTCATAATGAGAGGGTGCGGAAGCTGCTAAGAGTTTCGACTTACGATATGCGCCAGGCATGGTAGGGCACACCGAGGCTGATATCAAGAGAAGAGGGTTATAAGCGAGAGGAGAAACAACAAGCAAAGCAGCCCACCTGGAATGAATAACCCAGCCCACGAGGTTATTCATTCATTCATTCATTCATAATTCCATTAGAGTGTTTGCGGGCCCCTTGGGGCCCATGTAACACTATATGTACGTACAAGTTATTTAACTAGCGTTCGGTGAGGGGGGAGCGTGGGTAGGAGGCGAAGGAGGGGACGGAAGCGGTGGGAGTGGCTGTAGCGGGTGGGTGGGAGTTGAGAGTTTGGGTCGTTCGTTTGATGTATGTAGAGGCCGAGATCATGTAAAGAAGATACTTTGTATCGTATTTGGGAAAGGGAGAAGAGAAAGAAGAAAAGAAAAGTGGGGAAGGAGAGAGACGTATCGTAAGTTAGAGCACGTAGCGAGGGAGGCGGCCCGTGTCGCGCACGAAGCGGAGCACGGGCTTGTGGTCGGCTCGGGCAGAGAGAAGACGGCGGAGGTTATTAATGCGCTTTGACGTGCTGAATGCCTAGTACAGAAAATATATATTCAAAGCGGCGCAAACTCATTCACACGGGGCTCACACCGTGACCTGGAAAAAAGTCAAATAATGCAGTGACACGGCGAAACAAAAATGACGAACCAGCTTCATGCGCCACAACCCAGAGTCCCATACCAAATAGGCCTGAAAAGAAACCGTAAAGCGACCACAGCGCGAAGCTCACAAGGGAGTGGGCAATTATGGGCAGGGCGCCAGCAGCATATGTGTCCACAATCGTCGTTAATTTCCACAGTGATCCAATCGCAAATAAGTCCCATATCCTATGCCCAGTGAACTGCCGTAAACGAAACGGGGAAAGGTCACTACGGATATGTCGCCGACCTTAAAGTCAAGCGGTCGAAACAATGTGGACTGAAGGAAAAACACGAGCGAAGGCAATATATTTTTCACAAAACACTGGCGGAATCGCGCATAACAAGTCCGCCATACAGAGATTGGGAAGATAAATCTCGACCTGCTCGCCCGGCGGCGTTCTTGTGTTGACTGACTCTCTGGCGGATATCATTGGGAGGGAGTTCAAGCAGATAGTGGATGGCAGAGCAAAAGCGGGGCACAGAGTAACTTGGGGGACCTGGCGGGGACCGCAACGCAAGCGACCGCGTCCCTTGTATCAGTATCTACAAATTGCATCTATCTTCCAATTCTCGGCTCCCTCGTTGTTACCGAGCAGTAGGTACACCCAGATCAGAACAGATTCAACTCACCGATCCACTGAGACCCTTACTGCTGGCTTCAATCGGAACTTGAAACATTCATCAATCGGTTCTTCTCGGGAACTAATACTAGTCTCAGACTACAGTAGCAGTCTCCCGAGCTTTGGGAACGAGTCCGTTCCATTCGGTTTATAATTAATCAGTTTGAAAACTCGCCAACCTGCAGGAACTACCGTCCTCCTCGTGCATGAGCTCCTACTGTCAGACAAGGCTATACCAGGCGTAATGCGAGTACGGGGGTATCGGATGAGTTGTCCAAGGATCTTTGAGGCTAGATGGTTATGAATTGCTTCCACCGTCCATCGACCGAACACGAACTCAGTCGGAGCAGTGAGCACATGCGAACCGCGCGATTGACGTCGGGTTCAATTATATTAGTTTCGTCTAGAATGAATGCACCGGTTTTAATTTCGGCCGTGGGAAGGAGCGGCGATTCTCCTCCAAGTTGAAATCTGACGAGAGAAATATTACACGAGGATATTACCCGATCTAGCAAATTTGAACCGTGGGAAAATGACTTGGTCCGTGAGATACTTTGCGAAAAGAATTAGGATTACAGTCGGGAAAACTGATCACAATTTAGTCTGGGGGCAATTCCAACCTTCTCCCCAATACGCCTCGCCCGCACCTTCATAAACCGGTCAACATTCTGTTTCTTGAAGTCCGCCAACCCTAGCGGACCATGTTGCTGCAAGAGCGCCCGTGATTTGCCGTCATCAAAGTGCCAGTCCCGCCCAAACACCTTCCAAAACCTTGCATATCTGCCCTCCTGTACGGCTCGGTCACACACATATGTAAACTTGGCAGCGGGCTGCACTGCACGAATGTCCGCATGGAACGTAGCTCTGTGCAGTGGCATGGACAATCCCAACAGTTCCGTGCGCTGTGTGCCCGAGAATTAAATTCGAGACAAAGTCGACTGGGAGCTCGTCGACAATATTACCGCCGTCTTCCTGGCCTGGGGCAACCCAAAAGATACCGGAGTCGGGTTTGGTGAGGTAGTCGCGAATGTAGATGGATCCAGGGTCTGAACCTTGCCGGCCATAGTATGGATACGGTTGAAAAACCGCAGAAGTGATGCCGGTCGGGCGGATAATGACGATAGAAAGAGAGGAGGAATAGCGGGAGAGGAGGAGCTCTTCAGCCAGGTGCTTGGCAAAGCAATAGGGGGCGACAAAAGTCGTGATGTCGACCCCGGAAACTGTGCCCGACGCCAAGATCTCTGCCAGCTGTGCCTCGGGGTCACCGAGGCTGTGAATCCGCTCCTCAATAGGTCCATCTGGACGGTCAGAGTTGGCATAAGCTGTGGAGATATGACAGAACCGCACACGGTGCGTGAACTTTGTCGCCATGCTTGCTAACTCCAAGGTCGGAAGGCAGTTTTTGCGCATCGTCACTGGCAGACCTTCGAGCCAGTGAGTGTTTGCTGCACTGTGGATTATGAGCGTAACACTGCCCGCCATTCTACGTAATGAATTTAGAATTACGCCGAGAATGTGGAGAGATGCGCACTCAGAGAGAAGAGCGGCCTCAATTCCAAACTGTGGTTCGGTCATATTGCCAATGACAAGGTGGACCTTTCCCGTGGCAAAGATTTTGTCGATTTGCTGCGGCATGGTCTTGCGCCATTGCTCCATCGCGACCTCTCGAGAGGAGCGGATCAGGACATATATCTTTTCTGTTTCTGCTGCGAGCACGAGCTTGAACAGTAAACATCCGCCTAAGCCCCCAGTTGCGCCAGTGAGGAACACGGTCTTTCCCCGGTAAAACGAGTCTGGATGCTCCATTGCGAAGGAACACTGGTTGAATGCCTGACAAATGAGGACCACAAATAAATCTCAGAGGGAAGGTAACTGACTGTGGAGTATTCGTGTAACTTGAGCACTCAAGGCGTCTGAAGGTCGAGTCCAACCCGCTAACCCCCGACTGAGCTGTAGTACTACCTCGTACGAAAATGATGTTTTAGAGCCTATCTACGCGGAGAGACTAAGCACCCGCTCACCGATTTCAACCATCGATATTCATAATGCCAAGATTGGGTAGGATGAATTTGGTCCCATCGGCCGCCTATGAAGAGCAGTAGACTCCATTACTTCCTTTCACGATGCTCGCGGACGTTGACAGCCGGAAGAATCAACTCTTTTCGGCATTTCAGCCGACTCGACTACCTCCTGTTTTTTTCTTCTACGGTGCTCTAAGAGAGGTTAGGATGAGCTTAAATTCTTCCGCGCCAGTTACATCGGGTACCACCTGTACGAGCAGTAGATTCGATTGCCTCACGAAATGTCAGAATCCTCCCGATGCTAGAAGGAGTGAGAAAGAATCCAACTCCTTTGGGCCGGTTCTATCGGGCCTATGAAGAGCAGTAAAGGCCCTTTCGACTGAGTCACTGAGATAGACTCGGAGCCCAGCGCTATGCTAAACACCCCGAGAAATCGCCAACGGCAAGAGGCAAGTAGGGTCCTTCCTACCAGTCCCCTGTTCTCCGGGAACAAGATATTCGAAGGGTACCTTTCCTACGACCAGCGGGTACGCCTATCATTGGCCCGGGCAAAAGCTATCGTGGCTGCACACAGTGGGTTTTTATGACTATATGAGTATTGCCTTGATTGCGAGCGCAGCGAGCAATTCTACCTAAATGCACGTGACGAGGGTGGGGGATAGAATATGTAGTAAACAAGTACAAATATCTTGCCCCGGTGGCTGAAATCTGTGCCAAAGAAGTGCCTTAAACTCATTCAATTTTTGCCACACTCCCTCTAATAACGTAAATAATGGTAGTCCTCTCACATGGGTTTCAATTGATACTAAAATCAGCAGCTAGGATGGAGTACAAAAACACGCAAATTAAGGAGGATTATGTAATCTGCGCGAGCACCCTTCGCATCAGCGGATCCATATTAGATAAATAAAATCTCAGGCTTGACCGCTGATGAAGTGGAAACCCTCGCCCAGCCATTTTGGGACCTTCATTTGGATCTTGCGATGGCCATGGATACAGGAGCGGGGACACTCGTTACAATCCAGCTCAATCTTGCAGCCGGTACACTCGTTAGATATATCAAAGATCACCCCGCTATCGCTCAAACGATGGATGATATCCTCGCTTTCAGAGTACTGTAAGTAATCGACCCCCCCTTCTGTGCATGACTTGAATCACTTGATTCACACAGTGCACACTATTGTTTGACGGAAGTGGCGCATGGACTAGATGCCATAAATATCGAGACGACGGCAAAGTATCTTCCTGATGGCGGTATCGAACTTCACACACCCAATTCAGGCGCTGCTAAGTAGGCTCCATCTTGGCAAACGTCTCTGGCAGGTCTGACATAACTCAGGATAATGCCTGCGACAAGTCCCTGTGGCATTCCGGCAGTGGGAGTTGTCTTCGCAAAGCTCATTGTGCAGGGTCAAAACCATGGAATACGCCCATTTGTTCTACCGCTCAACGACGGGGAGACAATGATGCCAGGGATAACTACAAGGCAAGTTTTTCTTTCAGAGAGAGTTACCCAAATTTTATTAAACCCCGAATACATAGACTTCTACCCCCAAGAGAAGGAGCGCCTCCGAGCTATCACTCTATAACATCCTTTAATCATGTTAAACTTCCCGCGCATGCTCTCCTGGGACCCCTGGGGTCGGCATCCCAGGATAGGGCCTTGGTCCGCGCAAACCACACGAACACAATCTGGCGCACCACGGTCGGGGGGCTCGCCCTTGGTGCCACTGTGATCACCGCCATGGAGCGATCAGTGTTCATTGCAGGACGTTACAGCCAGCGCCGAACAGTTGGCGTACCTCCGGTTCCCATCCTGCTGTTCCGCACTCAACATGCGCCAATATTGATCGCATTGGCGCAGACGTTTGTCGCGAAAGAGTTTCTCAAAGTCACCTTGGTAAACTTTCTGGATGAAGGCATCGATTTGCGCGTGCGACAGGCGTGGGCCGCCATATTTAAAGCGACACTAGTGGAGCATGGGACAGCGGCGACGTTAGTATTGTCGTCGCGATGTGGTGCGCAGGGGCTATTTGCGCACAATGGTATTTGCTCCTTGCATGTTCGTCAGATTTTCCTCCCGTCGATTGCTACTCACCGCATGTACAGTCCTCTATTCTGGGACTTTCAATCGCAGAGGGCGACGTCCTTGCTTTGTGCATACGTGCGTAGATATAATTTGGTTCAATTCTCAGCGACACACCTGATTCATGCCTACTGTAGGTTTGGTTTCCGAGCTGCTGCAGAGGCGGTATGAGATTCCAAAGTCGACAAACGGCTCCGGCCTCCTTTCGCGGCACGAGGAGGGCCTGTTCGCCGAGAATCGGACCATTTTGGATCGGGCTGGTAGCCATAGAAGCGCCGCCTACAACACCCTCGTACTTCCCAAAAGCGAGGTAATGGTGCGGGCCATGGGTCACCGCATAGCGTATGACGCCGCCGTCGATGCGAAGCTCGACCCTCGGATCACTGAGCTTTACCTCGCCTCGGCCGTCAAGCAGGATTCGGGGTGGTATGCGGAACACGTTGACTTCGGCGGCGCAAAGCAGGATGCCGCGGAAAATGCCGCACTCCTGGCGGCCCTCCCGTGTTTGGACGAGTGGTTGCTGCGCACTGGGGCTGAACGATATTCCCAAGTACCCATTCTGTCTGCCGCCAATTGGAAGGCATTCACTGACGGACTCAGAGGGTATGATTCGGTAGAGAACGCGTATCCGGCCTACCCAACGGCTACTAAGCTGTAGGAACTACATATGTGCGCATACTACACAGCTATAGCAAATTAGAGTTGAATTTCCCTCTGGAAGTTGTGTATTTCAACCACACTGTCAGCAGAAATATTAATGACATCTTCTCATTCAATGATCACAGGCGGAAGTTGCATGGAAGTGATATGTGAAGTGGGTATACATATATAAGGATTTGGCGGGAATTAACCTCCGATTCTCACTGTAAATCCCACCTCATAATGCACACTTACCTACAAATGCATAGCATTTTGGCGACTTTGGCAGGGGAACGAACCATAATGGCTTTGAAGGGACTTGAATGCGAAGAACTGGGGGATTGTCAGTGAGAATAACCAGAGGTTCATGGCGTATTTTGAAGCCAATATCCCCCCTGCAAATTTGACAATGGTTCCCGCGCACAAAGCTGGTTAATGAGTTTGAAGGCGAAGGACTAGGGATTAAAGTGAGGGTAATTAAGAGTAGGGGTTTATAGTGCACACCTTGAACACCTTGAACAAAATAATACCCGATTTCCCAACTCAGATCGTCGAGGAAGAGTGCAGGCTAGAATCTGATGCGCTTAGCCTCTAGAAGTTGGAGCACAGCGTCAAGGTAGACCCAGGTGAGAGTCATAGAGTCCTTCATTTTGCTGCGGCATCGATGAGACAAGTTGAAATTTCCCTAGATGTTGCCCGCGTCATTCAGTGGAATACTAAGTCTCGCACCGAGTTCGAGACTTCGAGTTGAATTTTCCGAGCAATATATATTGGGCTTGACGTGGTGGCGGATAGAGGGCCACCCAATGGGTGTATTAGACCGAGATTATTAGACCACTTGAGACTCCGACCCGCATTGAGGACCCGGCGAATATTTCTTGCTCTTGATGATGATGGTTCGAGGCAAACCGTGTTGATGGTGGCTGTCCGCAACACAGCCACACCCCGCGTTGCCTCCTCTTGCTCGTCCGCCCGCCGTATTCCAACCAAACGACCTTGCCCCGTTCTCTACCACCCCGCATATTTCCAATGGCCTTAATCGTTGTACTCGGACAAAATGAAGCAGATGCAAGAGCGCTGAGGAGAAGATGGGCCGCGTGTCGCATTCGGGTTTGTTTCATTCGTGGTTTTTGGTTTGTGGCCTCGTTTACACGACGCCACGACGCGAGTTCAGTACTTGGTGACTAGCGCACCACCTCCGCAGCCCCCGCGCGTTCCCGCCGTTGGCCTCCACTCCCGGGATTGCGTCGGAACGCCGGCGCCGCCGTCGCACTCCTTGCGCGAGCGCGGAAACAGCGTTCGTCCGCGAGCACGTATTGCGTCGACTCTGCGCTGGTATTGCCTACCCGATCCGACGTTCCCGTGTCATTGTTGCTATGCTTCCTCGGCCTCATATGCATTCCTCGCGATGGCCCGAGTTTCGCGTATGCGCATGCATAGGTGCACTTGTGGCGAGCGATACCCACGCCCGGCGCGTCTGCGTCCGGCTTTCCTTTTGTGCCGCGCACACCTCCTTCTTTCCTTACGGGCCTATACACGTCCCTCCGCTCCTAAACGTGACGGGCTAGGGCGCATGCGGTTTGGTTTCAACCTCGCCTGCGACGCCACGCGTGTGGCCGGGGATTCACTACGTCGCGCTCCGCGCAGACGTAGTTATCGTTATCTGCGGATGAAGTTTGGCGTCGCGATGCCCGTTTTGCTTCGCCTTTCTCTCCCCACGTCGTTTGCTTTATTGCTTTTTCATCGCGGAGTCCAATGGCAAGGACGAGTGGCGCCGAGGATGCGGATTTGGGTTTGCAGTCAGCGCCAGCAGCGTCTTGCGCTGGGCTTTTTATCGGGCTCGATGCTCGCTGGCGCGACTGACGGCGTCGCGCCCCACCTTGTGGACGTCGAACGACTCGAGCTCGAGGTGTGTGCTTTTCGCTTTCGCTCTTTTTTCCCCTATAGTACCTGACGCGAATGATACCA
Source organism: Mycena metata (assembly GCA_029378385.1). Taxonomy (NCBI): domain Eukaryota; kingdom Fungi; phylum Basidiomycota; class Agaricomycetes; order Agaricales; family Mycenaceae; genus Mycena; species Mycena metata. The sequence continues at coordinate 47,272 of JARKIB010000436.1, read as the reverse complement.
ATGCACCCCTTGTGTCGTAGGGCTCCCCACTCCGAGTCGCGCAATACATACGGGGGCAGTTTGTCGTCAAGGCTGGAGACTGGAGGCAGCGGTGTCACCACCCACCAAATTCCCATCGGGCCCATCCCCATCTTGCCGCAGGTGCAGAAACGCGCCCACCACACGCTTCCGCGACGCGACGATGAGGACGATGCGATGCGATGACGGCGCACACCTCCCTCCTTCCCTCCCTCCCTCCCTCCCCGCACGGACGACGCGTTCTCGTTCTTGAATCAGGCAGGCGGAAAGCAAGCGAGAGTGGCCATGGAGCGGCGGACAGTGACGAGGACTCTGAGGTGGTTTGTCGTTCCTTCCTTCCTTCGTTGCGCTTCACTGATTGATGAGCCAGCCAGCCATTCACCCACCAGCGAGGCGTCTGTATCGCCGGCGCGCACGACTCGGAGCCCCAAGACGCATCGATCCCCCGCCGCGCGGCCCACCGGCCCCCCGCCGCGCGCCCTTCCACGCGCCGCAGCCGCCTCAACCCATCACGCCCACGCCGGGCACCTAGAGCCCCGCGACGACCTGCTCAATAACTTGCCGTTCCCGTTCCCGTTCCCGTTCCCGTTCCCTCACCACACCTCCTCCCCTTCCTCTTGCTTTCCTCCCTTCCTTTCCTTTCGTCCTCGTTCATTCATTCATTCATTCATTCAATCAATTCGGATTCGAATTTAATTCACAGCAATTCGCATAGGCTCCCCTGCTCCGCTACCCTTCATCGCGTCCACTTCCACCTCTAGCTGCATTCCTCGACCCTCAACTCGACTCCACCACCACCCCATTCCCTCACCTCCACTTCCCTCAACCCACCCTTCCTTCCTCAACCCACCCTTCCTTCCTCGACTCCACTTCCTTCCTTCCTTCCTCGACTCCACTTCCTCCCTCCCTCCCTCAACCCACCACCACCACCCCATTCCCCCGCCTCCACTTCCTTCCTCCCTTCCCCTCGACCCACCCCCACCCCCACCTCATTCCCATTGTCGATATACCATTCCCTCATCCCTCGTTCTCTTCTCAAAACGTCACCCCGCGCAGGTCCGCCAACCTCAATATCTCGTCGACGGGATCTCGATACCAATCCTCAATCCTCAATCCTCAAATTCTCTGTGGAGCGCGGAGGAGCGTACGTGCGTGGGTACGTGCTTCCGTTTTTATTCGAATGGCGAGGGAAGCGCGAGACGTGCGTTGTGCATGCACTTTCTGTGGGGAAGGCGTGGCGGACGCGGGGCGGGACGAGACCTTTCGATGCGCCGGCGGAGATGACGGGGACGGGGACGACGCGGCACGAGACGAGACGAGTCTCGGCGGAGAAGGGAAGGGAGGAGGGAGGGATGCGCATGCATGCGATGCCTTTCGACGGCCGGTGGAGATGACGGTTGCGGGGACGGTGACGGTCGACGCGCCGGCGGTGATTCTTGCGGTGACGGGGGGGACGGGGACGGTGCGGGCACGATTCTGGGCGGAGGAAGGAGGGAAGGATGCGCATGCATGCGAGACCTTTCGACGCGTCGGTGGACGAGGTCGGTCGAGGTCGTTGGAGATGACGGTCGAGGTCGGCGGTCGACGCGCGTTCGTGCCGAGACGACTCTGGGCGGAGGAGGGATGCGCATGCGGTGGGGAAGGAGGTGGGCGCGCGCGTCCCTGGTTGCGCAGCGGGGTATGCATGCATGTCCGCGCGACTCTGGAGTGCGGGCGAAGACGAGACGAGCCGGGGCTTGAGGGATAGGGGGTGCGGGCGATACGGGCGTCTGGAGCATCTCGGGGTGCGGAGCGCGGGCGCGCATGTCCCTGGTTGCGCAGCGGGGGTATGCATGTCCGCGCGGCTCTGGAGTGTGGGCGAAGACGAGCCGGGGCTTGAGGAATAGGGGGAAGGGGGTGCCGGTGCCGCGTGCGTTGTGCGGACGGACGTCGCGGGCGATGCGGGCGTCTGGATGGTGAGCGGCATGGCGCGGTGCGGGGCGTGGGGTGGGGGCGCGGATGGCCAGCGCACGTACGGCGGCGGGTGGGGCGTGCGCTGGCCATGGGGGCTGCGGAAGGAGCCGCCGACGGCACACGGGCGTGGACGCGGAGGGTGGTGTGGGTGTGACGCGGGGCGGCAAAGATGCAGACGGGGGCGGGTACCCGGTGGAGCGCGACGTCACTCGCTCGAGGTATCCTTCTGCTCTCGTGGCGAATCTGCGCACGCGTCAGGCTCAGAACTGGTGCTGCGCGCGTATGACCCACGGAGACGGAAACACGGAGGCGGAGGCGCCGTAGTCGGTGGTCTCGTCCTGAGGTCACTGGCGCGTGGTGGTCGTGGCGCGTAGGCGGTGCAGAACGCGGGAGACGCGGAGCGCTGGCCGTGCCAGTGTCTCAACGCTTGTGGCACCCGGGCGTGGGCGGACGAGGACTCCAGTGCGCGCGCGTTGGCGCATCTGGCTGGACGAGCACGGGCACACGGCTCTTCGCCCACGATCCTTTCGTCCTCCTCACCCCTTCTACCATCTCCCTCCTTTCCCTTTGCTTTGCCCTTCCCATACAAACGCTGACGCTGCTGTTCCTCTATCTTCACAGGCCGTACGTAGCACACGTCAACGCGGCCTCGGGGACCACGCGATGACGGTGCGTGCTTGCTTTGATTTTTTTTTTTCGCTCTTTTCTTCTTTCGAGGTTTATGCGGTTTAGAGTGAGGTTACTGGCGCGCGGTGGTGTGGGCGGGGATAATCCGGACGGGAGGGATGTGGTCGGCGGAGATGTGGGCTGCGGCGCGCAGAACAGGAGTTACAGGACGTGCGCGGTATTAAGGGGCGGTGTCCGTTCCGTGTGTTCGTGCGCGCAGATGGAGGGTTGCCGCAACACCATGCCGCGTACAGATTGTGGGCGGGAGCTTGACCGCGACGGCGCCGTGTGTGTCCGAGTCGACTCCTGCATGGTACATGTACAGGGCTCGCGTGCCGCATTGAGACGACGAGGCGTCGGGTCTTCGTATTTGCCCCCCTTTTTTTTTTTTTTTTGTGATCCTTTCAACCCGTCGACTACGGAGTAGTGCCCTTTGACTAGTGACCGGTGTGCTGTGTTCAGGAACTGCGGGGAAATCAAGACTGATGAAGACAAACCCGTCGACTACGGAGTAGTGAGTGGTCTTTGACTAGTGACCAGTGTGCTGTGTTCAGGAACTGCGGGGAAATCGGGACTGCTGTTCATCATTCTGTTGTATTTCTATGTTTCCTCTCTGTTCCTCACGACCCCCGCTGTATCATCCTGTCCTACTCTTTATAATATCACCGCTGTCTGATGCCTTTTAAGCTCCGCTATCTCGATTCTGATTCTCCGGGGTTCCGACTGCACTTGCCGCCTGATCCGAGCCTTGATTTGCAGGATTCCGATATGGGAGAAGTTTCGCCCTCCTGGACAAATCGAAGGAAAGCTCCTCATATATACGCAACCTTGAAGGTTTCGCTGGCACCCCCGCCTGGTTATGAACTCCGCAGCCGTAAAAATATGCACTCATTGGCTAGTGCAACTAGAATGTTTGGGTCTCCTACATTCTCTGAGCTCTCATGTTAACCGACTCATTGACTATCCACTCCGTCTTAAAATCCATGCATTTGTGGATATGACGTTTTCCACTGCGGGCTGTCATCCCTCAATTTCTTCAAACTGAAGAGGACGAGTCAGAATGCCTGTGATATAAAATAAGTGAGGATTTCTCTTGGTTGCTGCCTGGATGACGATCAGATATGTTGAGGCCTTCATGTGCTGTAATCAACGAATCAACTCACTTGCGGAGGGGAAGACCGGTTCCAGTTCATCGTCCTCGAGAAGCCCTCGCTTCTTCAAGGCGATTTGTATGCGTCTCAAGGCGAGTTCCATCTCGCTGTGACTGGTCTCAACGGAGTGGTGACCGTTAATGTCTGCAATGCGTACTTCAGGAGATGGGGCGATCTGCGCGTGTATAATCTTACCAGTTTGCACAGACCTTGCCGCGATGGCACCGGCGATGATAGAGAATACTGTCCACAGGACAGAGACCATGGCAAATGTCGAGGTGAAGACAGCGGTCACCGCTGATCCGAGGGGCTTTAGGCGCGGTATCGACCGAAGGTACTCGACGACAGGAACTCTGTCGGTCGTGTTGAAAAAGTGAACAACCTCTGCCCACTGGGCCATCAACGTTTCATTAGAGGTGGATATACGCAAGTCGTTGGCCGTTGGAATTAAATCCGGTGGCAACCTGGGAAGGGGAAAATAGAGGTCGGAGATTGTGTCGTTGAACATTGTCGGCGAATTGAAGATCTGGTTTTCTGTGATGATTCCCAGCTCCAGCCGCGCGAGGTGGTAAATTGCTTGGAATATATTTTGGAAGATTTCGTTGAAGCCAGAAGGAGATATGCCTGTGAAAAATTGGCTGACGATGCCATTCGCGATGCTACCGAACATGCTCGTTAATGGCACCGGTACCCAAGCCACGGACTCGCCGTTAACTGAGACGTCGGTCACGTTCAGACGAGAAGGCTGAGCGCTACACGGAAGCTCTGTTGGTTGGAGAGATGTGGGGCTCCCAGGGGGTCCATCACCACAATCACAACACGGCACAGTGCTCACGGAGAGTTGAGAGAATGGGCGCACTTGAGGGGGCCTAGAAATTAGTTAATCAAAGTTGCCGCGGTCGGATTCAACAACGATGTCGCACCAGAAAGTAAACACCTCCCGCTAAATGCGCTTTAGTGTGCGTAAATGGTGCGGTTGTTATACGTCTCACCAAATCAATGACTAGTCCGTTCAAAACTTCTCGTGGCAGATTACCCACGAGGAAACGGGATGTGGTCGAGCTCAACTGAAAGAGGAGCGGGATACGACAGGCCACATCAACCTGAGACGATAAATCATTGTCTGAGAAGACCGCTTCGGGATCCACTTACCGACCACTCAAAATTGATATCGGTCGAGCCAGTAAGATTGACAAATTCAAGGTTAATCGTCATGGCGGACTACACTGAATGTCAGCGGAGGAGAACGTAGAGCAGAGGAAGGATACTTACTATATCGCAACCCTCGGAAAACGGGTTGTTGGAGTAGCAGAAGGACGACACCGGGGACAAATTTCCATCGAACGCGCCAGCGATAGTGTAGTTGAATACTGAATTGTTTACGACCAAGGGCTCCCCGACCGTTAAAATGTGCGGGGCGAAGGTCGGCGCTGAAGTTCGAAGGATCCCTGGGAGCATGTTGCTTAGGAGCAGAGGACGCAATGTATCATTAGGGCGGTAGGTGGATTCCTGCACGATATCGTACGCAGAAAGAGGGACTACCCGCGCTCTAATCAGCGAACATCAACATCTCAAGGTTTGTAGGGTGACGCACTATTGACAAGACCGAGAAACACGGAAATTAGGAGAAATACCACAAGGATGGCCGGGGTCGCCCACTTCCAGGGATAGGCTACGGCACAGTCAATAAGAAATGAGTAACCTCTTGAAATGCTAGGGAACTCACGATGTGTCGGGGTATACCCTAGTCGATAAGATGTAAGTTGTTTGAGAACACCCTTGAAAGACCACATCGGAGGGGGAATTTAATACCGCTCTTGAGTTCAACTGTGCCATTAAGGCCACAGACTTCGGCGGGAGATGACTATTTTTGGTTTCCAAGGAGATGTGAATGAGAGATAGACGCCAATGAATGCTGACTTTGCTCAGCCGCGGCGCGCAAACAAATGATCGCTCTGGCGCCCCTTCTTGCATCGTTAAGTGCGTTTTGTTCCGTCCTGAGTCAATGTTCTCGAAAGTCCTCTTCGGCATCGTTGTGTGGTATTTATGAGAGACATCTGGATACATCGACCTTCGGGAGAATCAACCAAGAATCAACAGATCTTCGGTAGTTGCTGGCAGCGTCCTGTCAAAGCTGTAGATTCATCCCTCAAAGTCCGCGTGAGCAACTCGCACAGCTGTCCTGATCCAAATAAGTTTGTTGTCGATATAGGAGCGGTGGCAAGAGCGCAGTAGAGGGCAAAGATGTTTCAGAATGTGTAGAATTTAGATCCCAGGAACTACAAAGTGCGACCAGGGCAGGAGCCAAGACTGGGGCCGTCGAAGAGAGTGTTAAAGGTAGGGGGGACCGGAGCGAAGTAAGAGTGCATGGGTTTGGCGTGGATAAAGCAGGGACAAGAGTGCCGTGGCGGTAGACTTGCAGTTTTGATCATCTGGCCGCGGGCGTTTGTAGCACGCGTTGGTCCGTACTGGCTGTTAAATCATAAATGAGCTCAAGTCGCACGCGGGGCCCGGGTACCATTTCAATCACGCTCAGGCCACATGGCACAAACGAGAGGAATTATCTCAGGAACTTGTGCGAGAGGAGATGCGTTTGAACGTGGTGGCAAGGACAAGGCAAGCCTGAGGTTGAAGCAAGTTGGTGGCAAGAAAGAGAAGGATGATGTGGCGGTGTTGGCGGATCACAGCGCGAAAGAGGGCCGGGTCGGCCCGGGGGCGGCGCGAGTCGTAAGAAATTCCAAGGATGTATACCAGTACTTGGGATGTACCCTCGTCATTGAAGGGCTCGGACAAAGAGGCTTCAACGAGACCATAAAATTATCGCCCCGTGTCCAGTTCTAGACGCGCAAAGTAATAAGTATTATGTGAGTTCACAGACCTGCAGAATGTTAGTCTCCCTCCCTACAATCAAGATTTTTTTTTTTTTGAGATTTTGGAGATGGAAAAAAACCTGATATATGGTCTGTATGGTCTGATTCCACTTGCTCACGTCAAGTCGTAGGTCAGGCTTCCCGATTAGGACATTCCCAATTGGGAAACACCCTTTTACGCCGTAGGACGGAGAAATCATGGGGATTTGACCGGGTTTTCCCCCAGATGCTCGGTTAGACAGTTCTTTCATCCGCCTGCACCATTTAAACACTAAACCGAGGGTTCTGAACACACATATCACATCCAAGGTCGTGGCTGTGCACAGAATTCACACGACAAGAAAATCCTTTCGCAAAGAGAGCAGGGAGAAAGAAATTGGTTTAGGTAGCTAGTAAGAGAGTCAGGTATACAGTTGTCAATTCATGATACTTCCCTTGGCAATTACACCAATATTGAGGCCGGTATGTCCAAATTGGGGGAAGGTTGACCTACGGCTATCATAGCGCAACTAAAACTAGACTAGCAGAATGTGTCGTGCAACGATACTGATACTATATAAAATACGGCTTATATGCAGATAATAAGGCTTGAGCGCAGAAGGCATGGTCTGGCATTAGTGCGATGAATACAGATGGAAACACGCGATACATCGTGGTCGGCTTCAGGACACTTTCTTCCGGCAGTAGATGCTTTGACATCTAATATACTGAAGGCGTTCGGCAGCGTTCAGTTCCCGCTCAGCATTTACCTGCAGTTCATCGATCGTCTCTTCGGGGACGCCAGTCCCCAGAAGCAACGGTCGACCGGACTTGAGGAACGTCTGGAACATCGTAAGAATGGGTGGGAACCGTGAAACGAAGTCGAGAAACACACGAGCAAATTGTCCCTCATCAGCGAGCCCATGCGCGTCTGAAATTCGTCCAACGAGGTATGTGGCGAGACGGGTATCCAGTCGTCGCGATACACGAAGCGCTCAAATGCGGGGTGGGCGCTTACCCAGCGCTCGAGGTGCGTTGCGGCGTACGTTTGGCCGCCGGATCGCTGAGCTGCCGCGTCCGCGAACGTCAACCACCGAGCGAGCGCGGGCTGCGCACTTGAGGTCCCGTCGACCTCGCACCGTCGGTGCTTGCCGTCCTCCATGTGGTCGTACACATGGAAATCGAATTCCACGATGTTGAGCAGTCCATCGGGACGCAGGACGTGCGAGCATTCGTCGATGAAGTGAACAAAGTCCTTGATCTGGAACAGATATTGATGTTGAACGAAGAAGGAAGAAGCGGGAGAAGAGTTGACGTACACCCGCGGCGATCATTCGAGCGTGGACCACGTTGAAGTTGCCGTAGAAGTGCTCGAGCCCGAGGTTAATGTCATCTACTTCGCTCCTGGAAAGAGCGGTCAAGACATATAAGACAAATAACGGGGCCGTGAGTACATGCAGTTGTCTGGCATTGATCTGATAGGGAAAACAGCTCGTGTGAGCACGGGACGAGGGGCGCAAGGTTGAACCTACGAGGATTGCATTGGGACTAGATCAACCCCGACGGCGAGACACTCCGGAAACTCGCGTGCCAGCTCCATAACCCTGTGGGGGCAGGACTTGGCTTAGGAGGAGATGACAAGCAGAAGAGCGAAAACGCACCAAAGACCACATCCGCAGCCAAGATCTAAGCAAGCCTTCTTCGGTGCTGAAGGATCGCCATCCGGCTGCATTACCTCGGGAAGAGACGGCGGATATTTGCCGAGGACCGCTTTAAACATTTCGTGCTCTCCGACTGGAATCAAGGTCAACATCGGAACTTCCAGGGTCGGTTGGGCGCGTACTGAGCCGATCAATCGCAATTTTCTCCTCAGCGGCGGCTAGGCGGTGCACCTCCGTGTAATCGTGCCCGTATTCTTGCTTGAACGCCCGCGCTTGGATGGCCAGGGACATGGCCCATATCGACGGAAGCAGTGTGATGTCGGGAGGTTGCCCAGGCTTCGACATGCTCCCAGACGCCTCGGAGGACACGAGAGATTCGGTATTGCTGCCAATGTCGGGGGATTGCTGCTCACGAAGATTGGCCATGAGAGTAGGAAGAGGAATGCACTAGCCGCCGATCGGGCTGTCCAAATGTATGATCCGCCGACCCACGCGCTCGCTTAACCACTGAGATCGACAAAACAAGGAAACGCCATCGAAAACTGGCCGAAAAAAGGTGAAAAAAAAAGACCACAGCAGGGTCGAGTTCGCTATAATTGAAGGAAACCTTCCGAAGACGGTGCAGAGACACGCTGCAAGGTTTTGTGCTACCGACGGGGTATCCAACATATCTCCGGCGGAATTTTTAATTTGCAATTCGGCGGAAGTGGCGTTGATCCCCGTCCCAGCATCGTCCCTAAGGACCGAGTCGAAAGGGAAGAGACCAGTTGAAGGAAAAATTGAATGGGAGTTGAATGGGAAGCCTACCGCGGCACGATTTCAGCGGCAGGCCGGCGATGTTATCGGCCCGGATCGCGACCCTGTTCGGACGGCCGTTAAGCTCCAGGCGGCCACGATTGCGTACCCACTACTCGTTTTTGCGCCCTGTGTGAGTGGCGGGACGATGGAAGATGTTGCTACTGCTCAATGTGTTTGCTCGCTCTGGTAATTGATCCATAGTTTCAAATCTCTGTGCAGCGCGGGCGAGAATTTAAGCTCCGGATTTGAATAGTTAGAACACCACGCATCGAGTCGGTAATATTGTCTCCCGTCAGCAAGGAACCCAGGTTGCTGAAGCAGCGCGAGTAAAATAATTTAACCAAGATGCCGAAGCCCCGATCACGGCACAGTTCGGCATTGGCACCCATCAGCGGCACGATCGTTACTGTCGATTCCAGAGGTCAAAGGTTGAGCGGAGTTTCAAAAGATCGTGAGGAGGTCAGCTCACAATTTCCAAGCACAAGCTGGTTAGACACCATCTAAATTCTGTACAGCAAGTACAACGCACCAGCGGGAATGCGATGCCAGGGATAGGGCCAGGTACAGACTGCTTTAATAGGCAAGCAACGATCGTTTTAGAAGCGACCACGACCTGGATAAAAAAGTTCCGTAAATTCATTACGCCTAGTTATGTACGAAATTGTGAGTAATCTCCGTAAACTGCCCGTAGTCAAGAAACAATTTGACGTTGGTTGCATCTGTGTCCATCGCCACCCTGAGCTTATCCCCCTGAGCGTATCCCCCTGCGTCCAATTACTGAGTGGCGGTGTTTTACACGATGTTGGTGCTGGTGTACGCGCTGATTTAGTTGTGGCTGTACAACGCTTCGCTACCAACCAAAATCCGATCCTACACCTTGTCCTACACAGGGAGAACCTCTGCTGCACATTCAATTGGCATTCTTGGACTCTGACAGTATGGTGGGGGGATCCGCAACAAGTTGGCAGACACAGCCAAGACACAGCCCGTTCGCCGAGTTGCTGACGCCCACAGAATCCCATGATAAAAACGAGGGCGTGGCGCTTCCTCCGCAGCCATAAATGGACTCGTACTATCTAATCCCCCTATTGGCGACTGCGTCGCTCTATCTGGTGTATCGCCTAGCGAAGAAAGGGTACGGGGAGCTCACTTCCCCGTTGCGCTTCCTCCCGGGCCCAAGCGGTGCAAATTTCCTCTTGGGGCACTTCAGAACGCTCCAGGTCGGGGAAACTCAATACTTCACATGTGCAGCTGAACAGAGCTCTCCGCAGAATGATTCGACGATAAATGTCAAGTGGCGCGAAGAGTTTGGAGCTAACTATCAGTTTAGAGGTCTCCTCAACGTACACGATCCTAGGCTGCTGGTCGTTTGCAATACTGACAACTCCCCGGCAGGAACGAGAGCTACTCACTACTGATACCAAGGCGCTGAGCCTTATCTTAACCAACGAGCATATTTACCAAAAATGACCCCTCGCACAAAAGGTTTTCCGGCAATTCCTTGGCACCGGTGAGTAACTTAGCAGACATGTGCCTTGCGGGACTGACCTCGAGACAGGGCTTCTTGCGGTCGAGATGGAGGAGCACAGGCAACAGGTGCGTGCTATCTATTCGCCTTCAATACTGCCGCTCAAGATCCTGCAGAGAAAGATCACGGTATGTATTCAGACGGATATCTCACACTCCTATAATTCAACTCCCAGAACCCCGCATTCGGCGTACCTCAAATCAGGGAGCTGACCGAGATTTTCAACCAGAAGTCGGCTCAGGTCTCGTTGCTTCCCTTGTATCGACCCGCGAGTCGAAGCTGACATCCCATCCGGCTTCGGGATACGTGGAGCAAGCAAATCGACGGCAAGTCCAGCGAATCCCGAATCGATGTCCTCCTCTAGCTAGGCAACATGATTTTGGATGTAATCGGGCTGGCTGGCTTCCACTCCGAGTTCAAGCCTAGATGAAACCGGCGAACCCAACGAACTTAACCAGGCGTTAACTCGCATTTTCCGTTCCCCAGAAGCCCAACGGCAGGGGATGCTCCGAGTCATACAGGCTTCCATTCCGGTTCTAGGAATCTTTTGTACGGGTTTAACTCTATTTTAGTCCGCTCTCGTTTCTTCACAGCCATTCCCCGGGGGAAAATACATCAGTAATGCACGTACCACAATGACCAACATCGCGAAGGAGCTGCTAGAAGATAGCAAAAATGCTGTCCGGGCCAGCGGGGAAGAGGCGTCCTCAACACCCCGCGACCTCCTATCCCTTATGGTGAAGTCCAATATGTCCAAGGATATTCCGCAGCGATTGAGGCTCAGCGACGCAGACGTTATCGCGCGTAAGTCCTCTCTTGTGCGTCCCTCGCCTCCGGCATGACCGCTTGACAGAGATCCCAACCTTTTTTGTCGCGGGTCATGAACGACCAGGTGACTCTTTACATGAAACCGCGAGCCTGATAAGTAATATTAAGAATTTTGCAGCACCGCAACGGCGCTGGCTCTCCATGCCCTCTCGATCCACCCCTCGGTTCAGAGCAAGCTAAGAGAAGAGCTTTTGAGTCTCGGAACGGACAACCCAACAATGGACGAACTCAACTCTTTGCCGTATCTCGAGAACGTCATTCGGGAGACGATGCGGTTGTATCCTCCTGTTACTTTCGCAATTCGAATCGCAATGGCGGACGATGTCATTCCGCTCAGCAGATCATACCTCGATCGAAATGGGCGAAGCCACGACAGCATCTCGTAAGGAGCCTCCTGGTCTCTGTGCAACGCTTTTTAGCTCGCTCAGTATACAGGGTGCGCAAAGGAACAGAGATACGCATTGACATCGCGGCCGTGCACCAAGACAAAGATCTCTGGGGCGACGACACCGAGGACTTCAGGTATTTGCGCTCTTGTCGCACACCGGTACGGAGCTGAAAGCAATGTACAGGCCTTCACGATGGGAGAAAATATCCGAAGCAGCTAGTCACATTCCCAGCGTGTGGGCGAACCTTCTCAGTTTTCTGGCCGGTACGTATACTGTGCATTGCACTGAAACCCTCAGTTTATTCACATGATATTATGTATGAAGGACCGCACCTGCATTGGGTTTCGTTTTTCGCTGGTTGAGTGAGCGTTGGGTCTTGTGTTGTGCTCATTCCTGATAACTCATATCCTATGCAGGATGAAATCCCTGCTTTTTATCCTTTTGAATTTGAGATGGCAGTTCCGACTAGTGATATCGCATTCTCTGCCACGCCTGTGAGCCGCCCAACAGCCAAAGGGAGGGAACCAGCTGTCACTGCTGGTACGGCCGTATTTGGAGGTCTAATGCGGCATCCGTAATTCTACCGAAGTTCAGCTCCCTGTCATTATCCCGAACCATTTTCTACTTCTGAAGACTTTGAGCGAGGTCGATCAAACCAGAAAGCGAACTTTAAAATCTAAGGCTCAAGAAGCGAAGTTCGAGAAAATATTTTCAACCACACAGCAGACCGGCCACCCTTGTTTTGATTTTGCTGCCTGATAAACTTCTCGTCGTGCCGTCCTCTCGCCACTTCCAAATTCCCGAGTATCACTAAATATTTTCAACCACACAGCAAACCGGCCACCCCTTGTTTTAATTTTGCTGTCTGGTAAACTTCTCGTCGTGCCGTCCTCTCGCCACTTCCAAATTCCCGAGTACCACTAAATATTTTCAACCACGCAGCAAACCGGCCACCCCCTTGTTTTGATTTTGCTGTCTGGTAAACTTCTCGTCCTGCCGTCCTCTCGCCACTTCCAAATTCCCGAGTACCACGAGTTACAGGTTCGTAAGGTCGGAATGTGGCGGGACCGGGGCCGGAAAAGGCGGGAAGTGTGCTGATAAGATCACTTCAAGTTCAGTCGGTGCTCAGAACGCCGAAGGTTTGTCACTCGAAGAAAGAACCCCGGGCCAGACCGTTGATCATTGTGAACGTCAAGAGCCCGACGAGCTCGTTGGTGACTCACCACGCCGATCCAAAATTTCTACCCCAACCCCAAAGAACTATGTCGACGTTCCGCCTTCCCCACTCCATTCACTGGGTCAATTAAATGCAGCTCTGCTTTCATCCCATACTTTTGAATCATCGCTTCCTGGGGAAACCACGCGAAGCAACTCAATGTGCTATCTACTTAGTTCATATAAACACTGCTGAGATACGCGATGAGCGGAAGGTCCCAGCCCATTTGGAGGTTGCTAAACATCGTTACACTAGCCACTCAATCTGTGTTACTTATTGTTAGTTTGCAGAACCCACGAGCAGAATTCATCCATCTAAACCTCCGGGTATCCTGCAAGCGGACTACCCGCAGTCATTCGGAGACAGTCTTATAAACTTCCACGCTCGATGTCTAACACTTTGCAGTGTTCGTTAATCATCAGCGGGAAATTTGGGGAAAGCCCCTCGGGATGTCAGGATATCACCGCGAAGGCCGCGTTCAAAATTGGAGTGCGGATGGGCCGTCTTTAAGGTTGGATTGCGCAGTGCGGGGCAAGTAAGGCGGGCGATGATGAGTGCCGGTCTATTCTGGAGCGGAAACTCACCACACAGGCCCCTTTGCCTTGTTATTGCTCGAGTTCGGGAGATGATGCGACCGGCATCTTGACAATTTAGCTCCGTGAGTTCAACGCTGCCCGTCTGATAGGGGTAATCAAGCCACGTTCTCGCAATTTACGGTATGTGCATTTTATGCCCATATGGGACGGGTTCCAAGTTGGGAACCCGCAAAGCCGCATTTCCACGGTTTATCGGGTGCCTAGAACACTTGTAATCAACGGTGAGCGAACTTTTCCTGAAATGCATTCATCCATTTACCCATTTAAATTTCAGTCCTTCTTGAATTAGATTCCCCACCGCGGAATTCTGAGCTATAGGAAGTCTCGCGAGATACCTACCCTGCCCATGGCGGAAGGAGATTTTCCGGCGGGCATACGGGACGGTTACCATAAGACTCCAGAGCCCCAGTGTCAAGAACCACGGACGGAAACGTTTGGCAGTGTGTACGTGAAGTCTCCTGAAGGGCGCGGGGTCAGCCTCCAAGCGTGGCTATATGAAAAAGAAAGAATGTGACAAAGAAAGAAAGAAAATTCATCGGCTCATCGGGTCGGTGCTCTATGCCGTGGGTTTAGCGTGTGGCTGAAGCAGTTGCCGATGCTGATGTGGGTGGTACTTCATAATCGTGGTGTGTCCTGTATGCATGTCTATCGTCCGCGGCCTACCCACCGGTGGCTCTGTGCCTTTATGTATGATTCACGCCATCGTGATTTAATTATGAGATGCCGTCATGATTCAATTGTTTGGGGCCGATATAATCCTGCGCTGCACTTCCAGAATCGCGTGGTCCAAATTTCTGAACGACGACGAGGTTGGTTGTAACTTGCGGATGCGAGGGAAGCTGATAAATTGCCGATCCAACTATCGAGATGTCTGCAGTGGTGCTCAATTCCCTGAGGTGCCAGTGGTCACTGACTCACCTCTCCGCACCTAGTTGAGCTTTACGCCTGGCCACGGCGAGGCGCTGGAGCACGGTAAGATCTCGACAACCTACCTTCGTAACAGTCCATCCAAGTCTCCATATGCCCTCGAATGATATCAAGCCTCTGAACCTGGTCACAGAAGAGTTATTCCGGGTCCTGCCGAGGTATTTTCCCCACGAAGCCCCCGTGGGGTCGCGCCATAGCATCTAGGGAGAGTTGTCTGTTCATCGCTTCGCCGCTTCGGAAGTTGACAGATGGATAAATAGATTCCTGGCGACGTTTTGCAGATAATCAGGGTGATGATCCAGGAAGTCTCATTGGTTCTCCTGTAACTATCAAGGTGGTGCCCCTATGCCGAGGCGGATGGTTAGAATTCAATCAGAATCGACGAGGCTTCGCCTACTGGCCCGCGTGGCTTGTTGTATATATTGTACTTCGATACCGTGCTATCGGAGGGGTGTAATATTAATCGCTCCAAATGACCTCGAACTCAGCTCGAACCGTGACTGTGCGTAGAATCCGCGGGAAAAGCGAAGCATTGAGTAGAAGTGAGGAGAAGGGCAAGCAAAAGGACTTCTGGCCTTCAGGAGAGTGAAGTGGTTGACCGCTCAAAGGCGTGTGCGGTAGGTGACGGCAAGCCGATGTGCGGCGAACACGGCATGACCAGACAGTTGCCAAATAGTGCCATCGTCATGACTCATCTTTGCACACACACCACTCACCTAGTCTCACATCTATCTGCCACCGACGCCTATCCTAGGTTTTGCCACCGACTTTCCGCGTACCTACCTACCGCGCAGAATAAGATGCGAACAAACCTGTACTGATCCAAGTCTCCTTTGGCCTGCGCATGCTTCGCACCAAGATCAATTGCTACCCAATTGCTACCCTTCGATGATCTCAACTGCACAAACGCGAATCTTCTGTACTCCAAGATGCTTCCTGACTTGGTGGATTCGTCGAGTTGTGATGGACGACAGAGCAGGTGCTGACCACCTGGGGCTTCAAAGATTCACGAATTTCCCTCGTCCCGGGTCGTCCGTCTTTGAAACTGGCTGGGCGATTGTTAGGCGGAGCGCAAGTCATATCCAAACAACCCCGAATACTAGGATCGTCCGACCTCAAGGCGTCTTAACGTGCCCCGTTCCAATCACTTGCTTTGGATCTCGCACCATCTTCCTTCTTTATTGCCCATCTCCCCGGGGATGTACAATTCCACGCCGTCTTCAGGCCGACCCCACGACCTGAGCATTTATCTCTCAATCTAGCGTCTCAGGTAAAAAGACTATGCTGGCCGCAAAATCGACCTGACTCAAGACGATTTGGCTTACCCCCAAGACTTGGTAGGGAACTGATATTCTGGGCTAGTAACGGATCGTTTAATTGCCGTCTTCAAAACTTGAGCTGCTGGCCGCCATCTGGGTCACTTTATGCAACGACACCGAAGACATTTACTGCATGAGAAGGAATCAACAATGATCTATATACTTTGCGCAGCGTAAAGTCCGCCGAGGCGGGGTGGGAGTATTCGCATTCCCCGCCGACGTCAAATGCCTTCCAGTTTCACATGCCGGTCGACCCAAAAGCGACGATCTTCCACTTCAATCACTGGCATACGTAGGACAGTCGACCCCTAACAGGCCCGGAAATGACAGGAAGTGCCTCGGCCTGCCGGCGGTGTCGGGGTGATCCTTATAAGTACTGGATTCAACAACACGTTGACAACATATACATTGAAGGTCATTCACTTTGCGGAAGTACGGGTCGGGAATCGTGATCGAAATCACGAATATGTTGCAGGCTGCGTGAGCAGTACTGTATACAACTCAAATTTCCTACTTGATTTCCTTCCTCGGGGTTTTGTGTGGCCACTACCTATTATTAGCGATTTCGGCTGGCGCGGTCGGATCGGTGTAACAGCATCGGGTGCAAGAGTTCCCAACCCGCCCAACTGTGATGGGCGCCTGTGAATGTGATCCCAAGCTGCTCCTGTTCCGACGGAAATCTTCTGGACGTGGCGGTGCGGTACATTTTTTTTGACACAAACACCAAGTCACATAGTACGTTCGCTTGAAAGTGACATGCAAAGTCAAGCACCCGTCTGTGTATGTCAAGTAGACGGATATCAGGCTGGGAAAGAATTGCACGCTTCTCCCGCCAAGATACTGGGCCGAAACCCAACGTTCCGAAGCCTAATGTCGAAGCACGCCCCTTCTGAGGGAGCCTGCAGGAGCCCAACTGCCACTGCCAACCTGGAGCCCACTCAATCGTGGAGTGGTGGTATCGTAATGACTTGGACAGACTCCAGAGCAGTGATGATACCCGACCTGAGCGTTAAAACCCTATTCTATCTAATATGTACGAGCGGCACAGCCGCACAGCTTCCAATGCCGCAACCAAACAGCGCGGAGAAACACTCGGGGGATAAATCTATACTGGTCCCCATTGTTCTCCCTCCCGGGCCGAGTCGCGGTGAAGCTCGCACAGTCCAGACGAGTTTTGTATATGGTGTCAATTTTTCGAATTGTAGTGGGAGCGTGTGAGTCAATACTCAAAAGCACAGATTGGGCGGTCAACACAGTAAAAAGACTTCAACCTCAATTGATAACACGTTCGCGCAACTACAGCAAAAGAAACCCAAGGAGACTTTGTGGGAAGGTGAATACATTCCCCGGCAATAACGGCGATTAATATCTGCCCAAGCTGTATTCATGAATCTCATACAATCTCATATTGTATGAGCAGATAAGATAGGTTCTTGCTACTTCCGGCTTGTGTTGACAAAGGAGCGAAGGATACTCAATGGAAAATCATATTTAGAGGAGTTGCATTTGTGTGAAGTCAGTGGAGGCCGATGGTAGCCAGATATTTATTTCCCCGTGATTGCAAAATTAACTTTTCGAGTTGACGAGATTTGCGAAGGATGTTCCCGGGCGCAAACCTCACCGGCACGGACCTGTCATGGATAAGAGTGAACTTGACGGACCGTCGCGCTTACTCTTTACTTCTCGGGTTATTCTTCGTGAAGCATTCATTAAATTGACCGTTTTGCCGAGGGTTGATTGGGCGTCTCTCAATTCTGTGGGTCCCGCGAAACAAGTGGTGTGATGGTACAAATCGCAGGTTTTGCGAGAATATTTTTCTCGTGTTTGGCTGCTATAGTAACCTGCCTATTCTGGCCGCGTCTCAGCTTTACAAGTATGATATTCTAGTCAATTCTTTCGTATCACTAGATCCTGAGAAAGCAGGATCTTTATCTTCTTGGCACTATTGTGGCCCCGCCCTGAACGCCGACCGACATGTCGGCGCTACGAATGCCCCTCGAGAGCCGGACCGCCGCAGCAGAGACCCGGTGTTTGAATGTCAAGAATCCTGCGTTCTAACTTCTAAATATTCGAGACTCTGTTGGCATACATCTTTCGCCGGCGATTTAATAAAGATTCTTACATTTCCCCCCCAAACTTTAGGGAATCCTATACGCATCGTACCTGAGGCACACGGATCACACATCCAGAAGGACGTTGCTTCGGTATCAAATTCTTTGAACGCGAACGCCTCGGTTGACCGTGAATCGGGTTGATGATCTTGTAGGTAACTCTGAAGCAGAAGTCACGTTCAAACCTTGCATAATTGAGTTTGAAGGGCTAAACATCTGCACTGAGCCCGTGCTTTGGGGCTTTAAGGCGGAAATATCACGAGCTCTGTTTGAACAGCGATCATCTGCTGAAGACACGGAGCGTACTGGTCGAGTGAGTGAATAGGTGTATTATTCCGTAGATGATGCTGAATGGCCGAGTCTTGTCCGCACTTTGCAATATTTGACTCCACTGGGGCACTGCGCTGATGACACCGTACTTATATACAATGGTTCGGGAGTCCGAATTGGAAATCCAAATGGGTGTAACGCAAGCCGGAGATATTCTTGTTCAGTTCTCCGGCCATCAACTATCCAAATCGGGAGCCGTCGCCATCGGCCTAGATCTCCGGCGCCCATACATAACACGGATAATAATCAGAGTGGCGAGAAATATAAACATAGCATTCCCGTGTCAGTCCCGGCTCTCAAAAGCAGCCCAACAGTGCCTGTCTGAACTCGCTCAACTACCCCAATGTCTTTCACTCTACCCATGGAGACCCTCTCAACCGTGCAGGTTTCATTCAGAGTTTGTCTCCCTGACGGGAAGTTCACCTTTGGTGTGGACACTGCCTCAGAAACGACGACGGCGCAATTGGAGAGTGGAATGAAGTTGTTGCTTCATGCTGTTCAGGATGCCACGGGAGTGACACTTACTCTCTCGACCTCTGGACCATCAACTCCCACCATCGCTAGTCGGCTGGAAGCTGGGGAAAGGCCCGAGGATGTACTTGGTGCGTCAAAATTGTCTCGACTGGAGCCTCCTGTAACGTCGTCGCTCCTTCAGAGTTCCCTCCCCCTGGCCCACTACCCACTTCCAAACCTCATACGCTCCAAGACATTGAGTCGGACCAAAATTCCATGGATTTCCTGAGCTATTCTCATATGGACGACGGATCGAAGCCGTTAACGCTCGACTACTTCCCATCCAATGCCTTCCAGACGCTAAACATGTCCCTGGAGGTGCCTGATGACCCCACAAACTTTAACGACTACTTCTTTGATAGTAAGTCCCACCCAGAATCCGAACGTGGCAACGCTAACCATTATATACAGCTCTCAATGCCCAAAATTCTGAGAGCAACTCACGGTCGGCTTTTAGTTATGGAAACAACGTAGTCGCAGACCTCGGCGAGGCGAAGCCTTTGAACACGAGGCCGACAGAGATAGACATCGCCCGAGGTACGACCGCTCATCCTTCTATTTGCTTACCGGTTAACCAACTCTCACGTCCACAGACAAATTCAACGAGAACTTCACACTCGCCTCACACTCCCCGCCGACCGACACCGACGCTACAACCCCGAGCGTGTCCTCGGAATCGTCGCCGGCGTACTCTCCGCCTCCCGGACCGCAGGGGTCGCGATCGAAACTCCGATGCCCCGAACCTGCTTGTGGGCGGCATTTCACGAGCAAATACACCTTGTCGAAACACGTCAAGGCGCACGAGCCCAAATCCCAAAAATCGTTCCCATGTACGATGGGCTGCGCCATGCGATTTTCACGGAAACATGACAGGTTGCGACACGAAGTGACGCAACATGGGCGGGTATGTGACTGGGGTTGCAGAGCTTGCTTGGGTTTTTTCTCGTCCGAGGTGACATTGAAGAAACACAAGTGCAAGAATGCCGGAGGGGCGCGATGGGTTAGTGATCAGAGTTAACTTGGGGGGTTTAGGGTTTGTCTCTTGTATATTGGTGTGGGTAATCCTCAGCTACCCGACGACTCGGGAAGCCGTCAAGGTATAATTTGGGCCCGTAGAGTTAGAGCATATCATTATTAACAGTCAACTTGTGAAATCACTACGGATAGAATGTACTTTTAGTTAGACCAACCATTCGGTGCTGTATCGACTGTCTGCAGGGTACGACAAAAACGAAACATCGAGAGAGGGGATAGTCGCCCCATGGGTATGACACGCGTCCCAACGACGCTGAATCCATGCTTCTTATAGAGACTTTGCGCCGCTAATTGAA
Organism: Mycena metata; assembly: GCA_029378385.1. NCBI lineage: Eukaryota > Fungi > Basidiomycota > Agaricomycetes > Agaricales > Mycenaceae > Mycena > Mycena metata. Next base: position 27,088 of record JARKIB010000436.1, on the reverse strand, counting down.
GCTCGGAAGTCTCGAGTTCCATCGTCATTGGTAGAGTGGTGAAGCCTCGCGCATGGGAAATCACCTCACTGAGAAGTCGAAATCCAATGCCATGCCTGCGGTAGTGTCTGGAAACGAACATGCGACGCAGTTCACCGCGCAACCCGTCCGCACGTCGATGGCAATCTGGGTCTTAATCAGTTAAACCCAGTGTACGCAGCGGAGCGACACACCGAGTCCCAAACAGCCCACTACTTGTGATGTCTCGCCCTTGGACTCGAGAGCAGCGACCCAAAACCCACTCGGCCCGAGTATTTGTGGGCGGTTTCGTTCACTCGGATCCCCGAGAGAAACTTTGTAGAATGCCGCGATATCCGCAAGGTCCGTGTTCTGCGCGGTCTTGCACTCGCTTAGAAACGTGGCGGTTATTGAACGGCGTTCGACGAGGAAGAGCGCCATAGAAATAAGACAAATTGCAACCCCGCCCACTGGCAGGTGAAACTGATCTAAGTCCCAGCGCGGCAGCAGAAGTAGACCCAAACCGCAGGCGGTATAGCGTGCGAAGGAGATAAAACTCCGACCCAGGGCGGCATTCCGAACCGAGTCCGCTTCACCTAGAGTATGAAAAACGCAGCATAGGCAATGGCAACGACTCACGAGCGGATACAAGACATTCGACTAGCAACGCATGGATATTGGGAGTGTCACTGGGCTGAAAAGGACGGACGATGAAGTCGCGAGCAGCGCAGGTTGGGGGCTTGTCTTGAGTCATGAGCAGGATTCAGAGCAAACGAGGCGCCGGTTGTGCCTGCAGGCTTCTACTAGTACATTAATATTACTGTTGCTCGCTCATGCCGAAGCGTAACCCGAGAATGTTCTTACGTATGTCTGCTATATGGGCAGTCGAAAATTCCGAACATGGACACGCGCCTTGTCCTTTCAGTAAGCCAATACTCACCTGAGTCTGCGGATTCGTGGTGAGTACGGTTCTCGCCGCGGTCATTCGGGCATCGACGGGCAACATTCGACTCTTTCCCGGGAATCGAGGCCTGCAACATACTCAACACGTACCATTTGAAAAGACGAAATAAAATATTTTACTCGTTTTTGAGGTGTGCGATGTGGTTGCCAGTCCCGACGCCGCGTCCCGTGACCGTATCACCCCCCCTAAAAATACGTAAATGACAAATTGGCAATCGGGCTCGGATGGTAGGTAGGATTACACGGGCACGGTCCCAATGCTTCCGCGCAGCTCCGTTGCATAGCGATCAATTGTTGCACAAATTACAAAATACGCCCGGTAGGTAGGTATCCGGAGTTTGAGGTTATCTGACGATAAGTAACCTTGATAGGGCGCCAAGTCTGGCCAAGTATCACCGACGATCGTAAAGGCAACCTGGTACTGCGTTCCACGAAGCCGAGGCAACTTCTACGTGTCCGCGGTGAACTCGATAAGAGTCTGCCAGAAGTTGATTTACTAGTTTTTCTTTGTCTGGCGGGGTTACCTCTGTCCATCAACGCTCGGACATTTGTGACAAGGATAACAGTCTTTTTCAACCCGCATGAACATCGAAGTTCATCAACCCCCAAGTGACACTTCCCGCGAGGAACCGATGTTGTTCCCCACAGAAACATGGATCAGAGAGCTCCCAGTGGCACAATTCTTCTGTCTGCGGACACCAAACTCTTCTGCGGCCTGTCCACGATGTGAGGGGAGGGGTCTTGCGTGGTCCAAATTTCTAAACAAGGAGTACCATAAGGGATTATTTTAAGTTAATCCGCCGTACAGTGGACTTGCAGTGGACGGTAAGTTGAAAGCCGGTGTGGATCTGTGTGAACGATTACGAGACGGCAATACTTACTCTAGCCCGCACGATCCGCGTGGTGTCAATATTTCTGAATTTGGTTGGCTGTTGTTCAAGATGGAAAGGACTGAATTCCAGATGCGAATGGCCACTAGAGGGCTCCTAAAACGCGCCAGCGCCCCAGGTCACACCATCCAAGAACGACAGTTCCACCGGTTGATTGACGGAGTTGAACAATACGCTGCCCACAATGCGAGTGGAGGGTCGCGTTCCTCGTCTCAAGTTAAAATCTGGGTTGGTGCGCCTCTTGCCTCATTGGATTTCTCGCATAAGCACGAACGAGATGAAGGAAAGAAGAAGTATAAACATGTATGGTACACCAATGGTACAGAAAGAGAAACGACAGAAAATGGAAACTTCTGCCAAATACAAGTCGGATGGTTGGAATAGAACAACACCGCGTGATGAACTACTTACATATCATGAAACTGCAGACATGAACATGATGTGGATAGTTGACCAGAGATGGATAGAACAAAAGTTTCCAATGACTGAACTTCGCGGAACACTGGAAATGCCGGTGCCACGACGCCGTAAGTATTGCGGAGGGAAGCATGTAAGACTCGGTTTCCGAGGTCATGGAAGTGAAAAGCAGAGTGCCATCGGCCCGGGGCATCATGACATCGCGTGTTTCCGTGTCCCTTCCGCAACAGTTGGCGATGCTGATTGAGTGCTGATTGCAACACGCCGCAATCCCCGTGAAAGAGAAATAAAAATTGGCAATGGCTGCTGGCATCGGTGATTTGTGTGCGCTGTCCAGAGAACGATAAAGACAGTGTATCGAAGTAAATACATGTAAGCAGTAAGCAGGAGAAAAAAAACTGGCGCAAGTGACAAGGCATGCCATCAATTGTCATACTTACCATCTCCCACTTTGAGGTTGAGAAAGAGATGTATTGCATGCAGTGTGCACCAAGCCTGACTATGAAATGTCCCTGTGGTGACCGCCACGGTATGATGATATCTGTATGTATTACGATACCCTGAGCTACAGTCAACCCCGTCGCGTTTGTAAGTGCCACAACGTGGTAGCGCATGTTTGTAGATCATTGCACATTGGTCAAGGGGAACCTCGCGACAATTTGCGCTATCCAAGTGAGTCCGTACTTCCAGTGATATCGCCGCCGACAGTAACCCAAGTTCAGCTGCATCCGAGAATGATGTCAAATTGTAACGAAAGGAGCTTCTTGGCACTTTTGTTTTTACTTTTTACGTGCTCCTAGGGCTGATGAGCCGAGAATTGTGGAATACACTAGGGCACGTACCGAATACACTACACCCTTATCTCGAATTCCTAGCTATTGTTCCTGGGCGCACATTGTTAACCCATTTCGACGGTAAGTCTGTGGAATTTCGGATATTCTGGCCTACAACACGGACGAGCGACATTTGTTGTAGCGTCTGTCTACGAGAGACTAATTTTGGCCCCGATCCCGGTGATTGCCGCGATACAGCCCTTGATTGGAGCGATGCCAAAATGGCAAGATGGTGTAATCCCTTCGTCTGTCCACCAATCTGCGTTCTGGGTTTACCTGCCACGCCCTCCCTGTGACCAGCAGAAATGCGAAATAACTGGCTTTTGTCTGCACTCTTCTCCTGCCTTGCTGATTAAATTCATCGCGGCGCTTCTGTATGCTAGTCTGCGTAATACCAGATGCTTCCTACAGCAAATACTCCGTGGCTGGCTTCATCGCCAGGAATCTATTCCATCTCGGCGAATATGTCGGAGAACTAACTGAAGTACTTCCATCTTGTAAGCTCTTTTTTCTCTCTTTTCTTTGGAGATGTTGGGGATAATGATGTAAACTCAGTCTGCAGAAGCATTCCTATTAGTACCTTATAACCACTTTATAAGGCAAATCTGATTTTACGACACGTCCGACGCCCCGACATCCGGTTCACATACCCTGACCACTCGACTTGGTGCTTGCTCCCGTCACTTCAGTTACCATTGAACGCCAAATCTATGGCGGCCGTCGAGTGCTCGTTTCCAGCATCGGCAAGGCTTCATGGAGGACCAGGTATTCCGGAGGTGGAGCTCGGAGGATTGAAGAGGGGCAAAGATTAGAAGGTTGTTACCGTCTAACTCTAAGCTCATGCACGCGCGGTCCGCGGGACCAACGAAACTCGTTCACGCTTGGCGCATCGCGCTGGAATGTACCGCACTTGGAATAATCCCCTTTCCTCAGTAGACCATGTACATTGAAATATAGAGCAAAAATAATAATTGATTCAGAGTAACTAAATCAAGTACATACGCGCAATATAATGAGCGCTGTGGAATATCCTCTCAATCAGAGATAGAATGCTTCAACGGACGAGACAAAAGACAAGAGGGAAAGGGATACCTCACTTGCCCGTTTTGTTCGGAGATGGCGGGTGCACGTCGAATGAATGACATTTGCCATGTCAATTCCTTCGCTGCGAGGTCCGCAACGAGATTTCGGAGCACCTGGGTTCCGAGACTCTTGCGAGAGGAGCCTGCGTGGCGGGTCGACGATTGGCGTGCCTACGTTGACCCTGCATGCCGCTGGGTGGTTCGCGGCAACCTGCCCTGTTCGTATGACCGATTTAGGGTGCTCGACACCCGAACCGTCCCCGCGCACTCCAAAATGACAATAAAAGAACAGACAAGTCGAGTCATTCTTAACTTGCCCGTATATATCCGGCCGGTCACAGTCGACGACGCAGGATCTTGAGGGCACCCTCAACGCGTACTGGGGGTGTTTGGGGAGGAGTGTCGGGGTAGGACACAAGAGAGGAGAGTAATATACCCGGACGCGGAAAATACATTGGTGGACACTGGTGGCCATCGAGGGACGTTGCACGATGGTCGGTAATATAAGATAATGTTTTCGGGTGATTTTCATTGGCCTACATTAATTTCCGTTCACCAACTTCCAACGTCTTCTACTGATTCACAGAAAACACTGGTAAGATATATTCCTCTGTGTCCTGGACCATTTTTCTTTCTTACGGCTTCAATTGTCCCGCCAACCACTAAGGACTGGACTCGTCAATGCGCGAGGAATAACAGTCGGCGTACGGTGATGTCAGAATTGTACTTACCTCCGTGTCCGCTAGCTAGCCATGAAATTTCAGCTTTTCTGAGAGCTGCAGGTTGGATGGGTCGATTAAGCAGCATAAGATCACAAGATCACAAGGCCGAAGGCATCGGCATGTCCTATGGAATATCTGCGGCAGCAGCAATCGATACCAATCGACGGAGCTCAGCGAGAACATTTCATCCTGACTTGTCCCTCAAGCATCATACGTTGCACATTTTGGAAAATTTGGATTTGATTCCGACGAGCATTTCACGGTTCCTCCAGTGGTTCGAGCTTCAATAGAATTTGCTGAATACCCGTGACTACCAACAGAATCCACTGGATCCCGCTGTAATCCAGTGGAGGTCGCACCGGTGGCTAGTGGTGTCCGATGCCGACCATTGCCGTGCCGCGCATATTACTGAGAGAGGACACTACTGACGGCATGACATGCGGCGCCCGGTGCCGATCTTTTGCCGAGGCTCGGTACATATAGAAACGGAACTGCCGTCTTTGATACAAAGTCGGCACATTGATGCGAATGTACTGACGTTGAACGAATGTACCGAGGACTCCAATGTAAGTATGTTGCGAGCCTCGTATATATTCCGCAGTCTGCCATCTAATGTAGATTCTTTTGAGCAACGACCCGCGAGCCCGCAGGTTAAATCGCGGGTAACCCGCACCCGCGCCGCGGGTCAGGTTCAATGGCGGGTACGGGTATGGGTCGCGCTCAAGAGACCCGCGGACCCGTGGTAGTCACTAGCGCTGTCTACTTATTGCCCATCTTACTCGGAGATGTGTTGCCGATTAGTTGCAGGCAATGGACTACCCGCTGCCTTGGATGACACCAGTGCAAATCAGGACGTTTTGCAACGCAATCAAGGCGTTGAGTAAAGGTTTGCCCGCAATTTTTGCTCGGAATGAAGTTCTTTGATCTGTAACAGCTCAAAGGTCTGGCGAGAGCGCCTGAGGATCCAGAAGGTTGTACTAGGAGGAGGAGGTATATTATACTGACGCGGTCCCACAATTGGAACAGCCAGTCTACTCCATATGGCATTGCAACTTTTCTAGGCTCACCATATAGGACACACGTACTACCGAAAGGGCGGAAAGTCTAGACCACCACTCCAAATCCTGGCATGCCTCGGACAAAAGCAGGCGGGCTACCGGTTGTTAACCTCGTGGGATACATGGTAACTACGACCTTATACGACTGTTTCAGGCTAGGCACTGGGCAGTGCTTGCCAATAACAGGATCCCAACTGGGAGATTTGCGCGCGCGATACTCCGCCGATCAAAATAACTCGTTCCCGGAAGCGCGGGTGTTCAAATGGAGTATATCTGAGTATCTTATCAGTAGCGTGGAAAGCGGTGGAAAGCCGCCCAATTTGCGCCTGACAAATTTCCAACTGTCAAGCACCGTCGGTCGCGACAACACTACTAAGCGATCTCCTTGGGATGACCGGCGCAGCGGCGGCGCTGCACGCGTCCGAGTCTGACTCGGTTCAATGCTGTCGGGGACCCGACCCGAGTACAATTTAGCGCAATGCCGGCGATACCGCTTGAAATTGGTATCACCGTCACGGAGTAAAAAAAACACATACGGAGCAACGTATATATTTCGGCCATGAACGGAGCTCGCCTTATAATTTCGGCGCCCCGGGCACCCAATCGGACGACATATGTATATAGACTCCTGGTACTAAGAAGAGAGTCAGGAACTTGAGAGAGCACCAAGCGAGCAGACTTGGAGTCGCACTTTTTGATTAGCCTTATCAAGTGGAGACCCACGTTTGACTTTGGCGCTAAGATCAAAGTGGATATTCTTATGGTGTTCTTGTCCCTAGATTTCGGCGGGAGACCGCCTCAATTCCTGCACCGCTGCACCCCAGAATTTTGTGTTAAGTATATACCAAGGTGTTGAATGCATAAGATCATCAGAAGCACATTGTATTGAAGGTCCCGCAATCCGCGTCTTATGGTGACATCGTGGAAGGTTTTCCGGATGACTCGCCGGATATTTGAACCTTACGAATAATACGCATCCGCATAGGGTATAGGAGAGGGAGTGGTTGCGCTGAGCTTGCTGAACCCAAGTTTATGCGTGGAGCATTTTTGCGCCGCGGCGAGGGATAGAAAGGCGCCCTGAAATCCACAACACCGGTAAGTGATGCAAGGATCGTGCGGGACGTGAATATCAGTGTATCTGACACAACACGGCGGGCGAGACGCGGGTAAGAGGCTAAATCACGCACACCTTGGCAGGACGGACAAAAAGCGGGGTGGGTTCCCAGCGGAATCTATTGCGCAGAGAGTCAAGAGCCCACGCCGGAGACGGAGGGGAGGTGCAATCTCGGACAGAACATATTTGGCGTCACCAATGTCACCAATGTTCTATTGCGCAGAGAGTCAAGAGCCCACGCCGAAGACGGAGGGGAGGTGCTATCTCGGACAGAACATATTTGGCGTCTCCAATGTTGAACACAGTGTGTCGCCTCACGATCCTATTGGGTCCAAATGGCCAGTGAACCTATGAAGAGATGAGCTACGGTGGGTCATGGATTTCAGTGCGGCTGAAGGAGCTCCAACATGGGAGCGAAGGACTCACGCAGTTTCAATAAAGGTCTCCTCCCTCCCTAGAGTTCTTCAGTTCAACCCGGTTTCCACTCCTTCTTGAACTGTGAAACTCCGATGTTCAACTTCCTCGCTTATGCTGCTATCGTGGGCGTCGCCGTTGGCAAAGTCCACGCTGAAACTCACACAGTTCATTTTACCAACCTGCAAGTCTCGTTACCCCACATACTAACCTTCCTCACCGAGTCCCTAGATGTGGTTTTGGTATTGTACGTCTGTTCTGCGCTATCGAGACATTGAGTTTGAAATTAACTGTCAAATGGTGCAGCCCACCTTGATTCAAGGTCTCAATGTGTTGTCCACCGGAGGTTAGTTGAATAAAAGATCTCTGAAGACAATAATCTGACGTTGGCGGTGACTTGCAGGAGGTACTAGGAAGATACAGTCCCTGTGTTTCATTCTAACTTGAGGGCCCGTCGTTCCATACAGACCACACCATTAACGGCGAGCTTCTCGGGGCCATTGCCTACCTTCAAACCGGTAAGATCGGCGCAATAAGAGCTGGCGAAAATTTGACTGCGAACTTCGGTATTAGGTGGATGCGGAATGGAGAGGGCTGCACGTTGGTCGAGCTCAGCCTCAAAAATGGCTTCTCTTCGGCTGACCTTTCTTTGATTCCACCGTCAGTCGAGACATTTGTGGAGATGCAAAAAAAAAAAAAAAAACTGACCGATTTCTTACCCTAGCCACTCGTTTTCCGTGACCTCTGGATTCGGGTAACCACCTTCCATTCGATTCAAACGTGTAAATGATAGAGGACAGATACTTCAACGGCTGCGACGGCGCCGGAGCGGATTGTGAGGCAGGCACTGCTCACTCACTTGGGCAAACTGACCAAAACCCGCAGGCACTGGCCCTAACTGCCCCGCGGCGTTTGAGAGTTCCGACCAGACTTTCAAACAGGTCGGATGCTCTGCGGCAAATGTCGATATCGCGGTAATGAATCCAATCTTCTCCATGTGCGCGCGTCTCCGAGTCTCGCTGAATCTTCACTGGATCACCTTCTGCGACGAAGTTGTGAGAATTAAATCGGCGTACTCGAGTTGTTTTACTGGTAGTAAACGCACTTTGTGTTGTCAATGCATGGCGAATATCGGGTGGTGGCAGGTGGTGGCAGATTTCGACTCCGTCAGCCGTTTTGATCCGAACGCTCTCGACGATCATGATCAGTGTGATGTCACAGTGACCGAGTTGGTCCTAGCCACTGCGGCGGTGACTGCGCACGTCCTGTTGGAAAGGACCAAAAGAAGTGACCTCTCCTTGGAGTCCCACCGTGCTACTCTCCTTCAAGCCATGAAAGCGGCGGCGGCGCGCGTGGTATAGTGTGGTATATCATTGTACTGCGGCCCGGCAGCGTTGGCAGAATACGACGGCTGAGGACATCCATATTGCCCTTCTGCCACTGCGCAGGGGCAGTTTAAACCTCGACGGAGCTTTCAGCTTCTCCGGCTAGCCCTTGAGCTTTCCTACGACAGGAGCGACCCTCAGGAGACTGGGCGCCGGCACGGTAGCGGATCTGCGAAATGCACCGCTTCTGACCAAGGTCTACTTGAAGGGCTGGGACCGAACTGCAGCCGTCCTTATTCCCTGGGTGCAGCTCACCACCATCACCCTAGACTTGTGCTGCCTTCCGCACCACCGTGTAAACGGAACCCTGGGCATCTTTCACGGGTTGTGCCCAAACCTCATTCAGTGCACCCTAACCAACAACCGCGCTGGGATGACGGCACTCGGCTTTGCCTCTGAGAAGGTCATCCACCCAGGTCTGTACAACCTTTACCTCTTCTCCGACAATATCCCCATCGTTGGCTACGTCGTCTTCCCCGCCCTCCGTCGTTTAGGGCTGACAAGCTAGACGAAGATGATTTAGACCAGGATGGAATCTTTCGCGGTGACGCTGAAGGTCTCGGCGACATCACTCTCTACTGCGAGGGCGACTTCTGCACGGAGGATCTCTTTAACCTGCTGCACCTTAGCCCGAATTCCGTGACCCCACTTGCGGCTGGAATACAAGATCGGCGCGCTGCGGCAGATGAATGAGGTCCTCGCGACGAAACTTTGGACGCCGTACTCCTTCCGACGTGCACCTCAGCTTATTCCGAGCGACGGTGGTTCGGAGTCTCCACACACCGCCCTGCTCGAAATGCTGCAACGCGACAGCGGCCTGGGTTACGCTCAGCAAGTTCAGGATGCCGATTCGAGGTGAATTGGCGGAGGATCTGAGCTCGCAGTACGCCGCGCTATCGGAGAAAGGGATGGATATCAGACTGGAGGATGAGGAACCGTGACGGCGCGCTTTTGACCGTCAAACCTCTGTACCTACCGCGAGTGGCAAATCCTTAAACGACGCGAAGCTGAGATTTATTTGTTTACGATTTTTTCCACGAGCCAACGCGTAGATTCATCGAGAACTTTTCTCTAGGTAGATAACAACAAATGGTGTCTCGAAGCCGTTTGTCTTCGTCAGATTTGCAAGACGGAACAGCACGTACATACGGAGGGAGAGGAAGGGATAAATATCATAAGGAATACAAGTGCAATGTTCTTGAAAGGGAAATGAACTACGACGCGGCGTACACAGGCGGAAGCTCCATCATCGTGCGACTAAACCGAACGCCGCTGTCAACATGAACAACAGGCCGGCTCCAGTCTTCGTCGTCGTCCATCTCTGTCGTTGGAGTGAAACTGCCGGAGTGCTCACTCCCGTGATCGACGCTGAGTGAACCCAGGAGCTCGCGCACGATTTCCGCCTGGTCGGGGAGCATGGGCACGCCGTTGCGTGTAATGGGCGAGTGACCGTGGGAGTAAGAGTGGGAATGCGACGGCGTGTGCGACGAGCCAACGGTCAGGGGCGAAGGCGAGTACGACTGCGACTGCAAGGACGACATGGGGATGTGGATGTGCAGGTCTGAGCGCGCATCGGAGTAGCCCGACATCGAGGATTGCGCACTGTGGTGATAGCCAGAGGGACCGGCAACCGGAGCTTGCATGTTCGTTTTAGTTGGGGTCGCGTCGATGGAACGGCCACCGCGCTCGGACATCGGTGGCGTCGGCAGCGGGCGAGGACGGTGTGGGCGGCGTGGAGGGGGGTCTGGAGGAGGAGTGTGGTCGAGGAGGTCAAACACGCTGATTGTCCCTGAGGCAGCGCGATCCTGCCGCTGGCGGCGACGGCGGTAGACCAAATAAGCCACGAAGATAAGTCCGAGGAGCATGACAGCTCCAACAACTGCACCGACGATTGCCACCACCGGTACTGAGGGCTGGATCGTTTCTGTGTCGGTGCCCGGTGCTGGAGCGAGGGACGGCGGAGTGGTTGAGAAGGGTTGGGCCACAGCAGATGTCGCTCCCGTTTCAAACGGCGGGGGGACGGAACCGTCTGACGCTGGAAGTGCTGCAGTCGGGAAGGCCGGAGCGGACGCGAATTGCGTCGAAGAAAATGTTGCGGTAGCGCTAGAGGTGCCCATTTCCGGAGAAGAAGGGGAAGTGGGAGGGGGAGGAAGAGGAGGAGTGTTCGTCGAAGAAGCAACATTAGCGTGGGAGACAGGTAGAGATGCGACTGGAGGAGGTGACGCGTCGGGTGTATCGAACCTACATGCGAAGCGTCAGTGGCTTGACCGAAAGTGGAATCGGGCTTAAACCTACGTATAGATAGCATGGTCGAAGATAATGATGGCCGCATCCGAACCGCTAGTTTCGATCAGCAGAACATGGTCCTCATCGGGCAGGGTAACGTTCTGGTAGACAAGAGAGTTGTACTCGAAGGCGCCACTTCCATCCGATTGGTGTTCGAAGGTTCCAACGGCGACTGAGTCGATGAAAAACTGGCAGGATACGGTGCTTGCAAGCCCAGAATTTGCAAGAAAGTTTGGTACCACAAAGAAGACATAAATGTGGGTACCTCCAAATCTTAGCGAGTGAGAAACGGATACAAATGAACGACACTCACCGGTAAACTTCATGGTGACAGAGAGCGAGCCAACATTCGCCTGATATAATGCGGCGCTCCATGTACCGTCGAAGGTCTGGCCCGCATCGGGAACATCTGCACATCCAGCGCAGGACGTCTGGTTAAACCACAGCGACTTCGAGCCGGCAGGGACCTGTGGAAGGTACTGGACCAAAGCCCCAGTGGCACTGTCTCCGCGAACATCATCTATGGTCCGGTTAACTGAACCACCGGTGACCAAGCGGGTGAGAACCAGAATAAGGAGGATAAACGAGCAACGAGCGAGTGGTGGGCATATGCAGCGCATCCTCCGAGGATGGGTGCAGCAGCACCTGAGGGAGTGGAAGGGAAGGACTGGTCAGAGAACGTGAAGCACGGAAAATAGACGGTGGCAACATATATGGCAGATAGACAGCAAGGAAGGAGCGCAACATGCCCAACATCCGACTCTTGAAATGGACATGTCTGTCGGTGAGCAGAGATGAAATGCTTTCTGGAGGTTCTTGCCACTTTATTTCGTATACCTCAAAGCTAGAATTGGCTCTCCACTGGCCAATTTGCGAGTGCTCTACATATGAGCTGGATTTCTTGGACCCTTGAGTGCTGCTACCAGTGGGATAAAGAACCAATCAAGGAGCCTAAGACTGATTGGTGAAGGTAAGAAGAATGTTGTTGTTGCCATTGAACGCGAACTGACAGATGAGATGGAGGTTAAGTTGAGAGAGTGACTTGCCGAACTGTCCTGCCGGTCTCCGATCACATAACGTGACGCCGGCGCGCTCGCGTCCGGGTCCAAGCCGAGCCAAATAATGCACCTATTCAGTTTCGTGAGTGAAAATTATGAAAGCCAACCGGAATAACTATTGTAAATCGAAGCTGTGTACTTATCCACTGCAGAATTTAAAACTGTTAGGCCCGGAAAAATCCTTCGGTTTGTAAATGGTCCCGACTCGTCGCACCTTCTAGGGCGTGTGGACCCAAATAGCAGATCACTGGGTTTCAAGGAATCGGCTAACCCGCCAGGGCTTCAGTCTCCCTGGTAGCGACCGAATTGGCCGAAAGGTGGGCAACTCGTACGCACCTTTCCTCGGATCCGCCATATTTCAACTTGACTGGTGTATCCGAGGATCTTTTCACTGCCTGTTCCGCGTATCTTCATCGCCTAGTTTGGCCCGATATCATCCCCTGAGCTGCTTCGTAGCACGCCCTCAGTTTTATCCTCATTCAACGAACCCTCGGATACCAAGGTTTAATTTCCTCCAAGTGCCCCGCCGTATCGGTGTTGCTATGTATATATACGGGTGTTGCTCATCTCATCAAGATACTCCCACCAGCATGAAACTCTCTCGCGGGCTCTCGTTGCCCTCGCCATTGTGCGCGCACGTCCCGTCGACACCCTCGATGTAAGCGTTATCATCCGCAGCCAGCAGTAATAATCGAATGCAAATTCTAGGGCCCCGGTGCAGATGTGCTCCCGAAGTACAGCCCACTCGACAGCGCGGGCTCTCTGCTCCTGGCAAGTCAAACACCGCATACCTCTTAGCCCATCTCAGACAACCTACAGCCCTCGGAGCGCCGCGCGAGATTGCCTTTCTACAACGGAGTTCGCCTGCCTCCGCAGATCGACGATACTGTCATTAGCCCAGGTGTCGCTCCGCAGAGTCCCGAGGCCGGAGCGCCGACGAACGACACAACCGAGGTCAGTCTTCAGCAATACCCCGTCTTCATTGACTTGAATCCTACAGGCCTCTCCTGCCCCCACCACCACAATTTGAGGTTCGAGAACCGACTTTAAATAGGCTTTGCAAATGTGTTTTGGAGAATGGAGTCATATTCGCGGAATCGATATATCTGAAATGAACGAGTAATGACGGAATATTTCGGTTGAACTCACAACGACCAACATTCTCGGTCTCTGTCGATTTTGGGACACCCTGAAAGCCAAATGTCGCGCCGAGCGCGCAACTTACCCAGCGGAGAGAACAAGAACTCGAGGCAGTGATCGTGCGCTCGAATATCCTCAAAGATACTCACTTTCAAATGGTTTAGATATCGTTCGACGTTTAGGTTTGGCTTGCTTACCAAAACTTTTGAACCTATCAAGCTAAATGGTTGGAGCTGTGTTATCTAGTACCTTCAAGCAATTTAATTATCCTTCATGTACGAAATTGAACCAGAAAAGAAAAAATCACCTGGCCAAATGTTCTGCGCAGTGACTCTGACTCATCTAGGCAAAAGAAGAAATGCGTGGAAGCTCACCGATCCCGCGTCGCGGCGTCCGCCAAGATCGGTACCTCGACAGGACCACCAGATGCATTATTGGCCCATCCACCTATCACCAAAAATTAGTGTTGTTCTTAGTGTTGTTCTCGAACTTCAAATCTGGACCCACCAAGAGGCTCCAAGACGTGGACACCGCTGCTGTCTGGCCTGTTGAGAATCGATTGTGTTTATTTCAACCGTGTGCGCTCCTGAGAACCAATGACAAGTCGTAAAGAAAAGAAAAGAAAAAACCAGCAGAAATTCACGTCGTGAAATCAACGCTGATCGAGACGATGGTGAGGAAACGAAATCGGCCTCGCTGTTGGTCGATGGTTTGTGTCAACAGTCCCGTCACAGCGGTGCACGGAAGAACTGGACACCATCCGAGTCTTCTGTCGTAACCGCACCCCAGGAATCGTAGCAGTTGTTCGGGTTGATAAATTCGGGGGACTCTGTGAACAAGAAAATTGCGAGGACGGTGCCGCTTTATCGATGTTCATCGACAGGATGCCGACCTAGGAGGAAGACGGTGGGAATCCATGAGGTCAATTAACACAGTTCTTTCCCCCAATCGAAAGAGCGATTTCCGGAGAATGTTCCCTGCGTTGGAGTTTTGAACGAGGCGCTGTGTGCTTCGCGGACGTCCCCACTGATGGTGCGAATTGAGACAGGTTTGACGGTTTTTGATGCCGGTGAATAGTTGAAGGCGTCCTATGGTCCTTTCGGAGCAAGGGCTGCACAGAGTGGCGTCACGAGCACGAGCAAGGACGAATAGATCAACATTTCGTGGATGTAAACGGCCTGAGAGGTTTCGCGGTGATGCTTTATATGAGTTATATGGGAAACAGAAACTTCGTAGGGCGCCGCCGGTCATGCGCCGTATGTTATTGCTGGTCACCAGGTTCAAAACGGCGGCCTGAACACCAATAAAACAGAGGTTTTGGGAGTCGGTCGCAGCAGTGTGACCAGGCAACTTTCTTGGCTCCATTGCCGCTTCAAAGGTTTAGAGCGGATGATAATGCAAAATGATCACCGCACCTTCACATTCCTGTTCTTCGTAAGATGATTTCAGGACCGAAAGGTTCACAGTTAACCGAGGCAAACAAAGACCTCCGGCTCAATGCGTGGTTCCATGAAGACCGCAAACCGACGGAACCGGTCCTCGTTTTCGAAATTTCGAATTTCGTCATGAGACGAGTCCGCCGGGCGTGGGCGACTGAGCGAACGTCTGTCTGCGAACTTGTTGGAGATTCTTCCAATATACTGTCAGAGTCCAATAATGCCACCAAGAAGAATGTGTAGAGGTTGGTGGTAAAGAGAGTCGCACAGCCATGACCAAATCAGCGCGTACACAAGGACTAACATCGCGTAAATATCCTCACACCGCCACTAAAGGTGTCCTAAGTACTACTATCCGAACTTTAACAGAAGGGGTCGTGATGGACACAGACGCAACCAGAGGCCAAACATAAAATCTAACCGCGCCTATGTATAAATTAACATGTCTCCCAGAAGGACAATTTACGAACAGTAGTTACAATTATACGTATGCGTATTTAATTTACGGAGGTAGCACTTGGTTGGGACAACACCATTTTCAGTTTACCCAGGTCGTGGTCGTATCTACAACGCTCGTCGCCTGCCCATTATCGAACGTCGTCTGCTGCACAGTGATCTGATCTAACATCTGCAAACCAGCCTGTACGTTCCCAAAGTCGAACGTGCTTGTAGGATCTGGTTGCGCCGCCTGGCCCTGACCCTGGTCCAAGACGTTGATAATTTTGTTGATGCCCTGCGCGGCCTTGAGTCCCATGGATAAGCCTTGCTGCCAATTGATTTTATGTGCCGGCGGCGTCGTGGGTGCGGGCGCGGGAGCTGGGGGGCTTTGAGCGGGGGGCTGGGGTGCGACCTGCTGTGGTGTAAATAGCGCGTAGGCCGGAGGCTCCGGGGCGGCTTCCTGAGTGACCGTTGTAATGGCATGCCCAAAGGCTGATGCGATGCTCGAAACCGTGCCGCCCGATGCGATACTCGAAACCGTACCGCCCGTGTGCGCAGGCACCAGCGGGGCCGCAGATGGCCCTGTGCCTCCAGAGGAGACCTCCACGGCCGGGATGGGCGGTAATGGCTGAGAGGCGGTTCCACCAGGAGCGACAGCGGGGGCAGGAGCGGGCATGGGTTTTATCTCGCGGCTTATGGCGCTGACATCTGCACTCCACGCGGTTGGAAAATTCCACGACGCAGACGCATCGCCGTAGACTGCATAGAATTCGCCCGCCACGAACGGATTTAACGCGACATACTAAAGCAACAATAGGAGCATTAACTTCGAGGGGGTAAGAGGAGGGAAATTCAACGCACCATAACGCCTCGTCTCCGTGCAGCCTCTTGAGTATTACGAATCATGTTCTCGACGAGAGGATATTGACCACGCAAGTCGAATGTCACTGTTCCATCGTTGTAGAGCACGACATATGATCCCTGCACACCAAGGGCAACACTAGTCGGCCGCCGTATTTTCATGCAGCTGTGAAGGTCATCTTCAAGCGCCAGCGGGAGGTTCTGCCAACAATATCCGGAGGGAGACATGGAGAAGAAGCTTGCACCCGGACCGAAGACGGTGCGCGTCGTATAACCGCCCTTCGAGGCGACATTTTTAATGAAACGCGCCAGACGCGCATATGCCGGGCCCAGGCACCCGTCTAACAAAGGATTAGTTGTCGAAAGATTGGTATTGATGATCAGCGCACATACCTTCGTACCAGTCCTCTCCCCGGGTCGTCTTCCAGCACAGCGCGTACGCCCCTGGCTCCATAGGAAAGGCTACATCGTAGGGAACGTCGAGGGCCTGGGGGTGGCTTTTCTGAAGCAAACGTGCCAGTCCTAGCGGCAGCAAGTTGTCGCTCCTATTTCTCGAGTTGGCCCATCGATAAACATACTGTCCGGTATACTTACCACGCAAACACGGTTCCAGCGCTGCAAAAGTAGGAGCGGTTGGGTCCGAAAGAGAATTGGCACTGCATGCTCTGTTTGTGGGGTGAGAGGGGATGTTAAGAGCGTACCCGCAAGCCCCTGGGGCCTTTAATGTACACCACGCAGATCAAGTGCCTGTCTGCCAAGTGTCACTCAGTGAGTGCCAAGCTATAATCATTCATCGATTCATGGTTTAGCCCCTGGCATATCCCAGGCATGGCAAGTTTCACGGAAGACAGACTGGGATTAGACCGAATTCCGAGGTACGGCGCCAATATGGCGACTCATTTTAACGAGGAAGATAGGTAGCCAGGCCCATGATAGTTTCGTCGCGCGCTGGTCGCCTTCATGTAGCCTGTCTCGGGAGTAGATGGGCGAGGCGCTGGGGTTAATTCTGGAACCTGACAACGGATGGTGGAAGGTAAAGAGAACGCGAGTTGGAAGACGCGGCAAGCGGGCCGAAATGACGGTTCCCACGCACAGACCGACACAGCAAAGAAATATTAATTTCCCTTCAGTTCGCTCGATCTATCGTTCGCAACGCAGACTTTCACCCACGGAATGGAGATAGTGACTAGGGAATAACGTACTTCGTTTTCTCTGTCGGGCACAGTACGATGCTTTCGCCGGTGCCATCGCGACAAAGAACCGTCTCCAAGGACACAATGTCAATTCCGCCCACCCATGCCTTGAAATGTCCACGATTCCGGCGACTGGTAAGTCCGAAGCCAACGGTCGATCTCTGCGTTCCGTTGGGCAAAAGGATTGTTGAGGATAATCTGGTCGGCGACCTCCTCCTCCTCGCGCTGCAGGTCGAGCAGTTCCATAATTTCGCTCAGCATGTCCCAGCGCCCCTCCTTCCGCGCTGTATCACGGATTGCTCTCTGCTTCTCCAGCCACACCTGCTGTTCGAGTCTCGCGCGTTGCAACCGCGCCTCCAGCGCCGCCCACCGTTGCCGCTCGCGCTCGAGCTCGCTCTCCAAAATCACACTCTCCTTGCGCGCCACCTGGAGCTGGGTCTCCGCTTCGCCCTTCCGCGAATGCTCAGCATGCTGTTTTTGCTCCAGGACGTCGATCTCCTGGGTGAGTTTGCGATTTGCATCGCGGGTGATTACCAGGGTCCGCTCTAGATTAGGTTTCTCTTCGCGAACCTCTTGCCGACGGCGGGTAGCCTCGGCCGCGAGCTCAGTCATGCGCGCTAGCCAGTCGTCGAAGACGGAGCCGCGGACGATTCCTGGCGCGATTACGGGCGTGGGGAGGGATAACGCGACCGAAACCTGCAGGAACAGATCCATGCCATCCGACGGGGTCACATGAATCGGCTCATAGTCGTCGGCCGCCAATCCCTGGCCCTGGAGCGACGGCTCCAAAGCCCGGTTCATCAACGCCTCTCCACGTTCGTCGACGAGACCGGCCGCGTTCAAGAGCCATCGGAGGTGTCGCAGCCCGTCAGGATCAAGAGCCGCCTGCTTGAGCGCCAGATGGAATCCCAGGAGGACGGCCGCCGTTAATACCAGGTCCCAGGAAGTAATGGATTCAAGGAACTGACGAACAAGAGGTGCAGCCCGTTCAGTTTTGTCCTTTATCGCCTGCTGTAACAACAGTTTTATTAAGGTGGGCACGTAGTCGGGGTGCATACAGGCGACGCGAAGTCCGGCGGGGGTGGATTGCCCGCCTCGGAATACGCGCTGGATTTTGTCAACGAGTACTAAATCGCTGAGATACTTTCCCCCTCTGGGATCAGGGTCTAGCGGCGTCTGGATCGGCATCAATTCGAAGATATATCGCCGCGGGCATTTTGACCTACCGGAACGACCCAGTCTAGACGTGTTTTGTCTACCTCCGCCCACTTTTGCGTACGTCGATGGCAAATGTCCTCGTTGAGAAATGAGACATGAGCAGAGAAGTAGATCCAAGATGTGTTACCTGGAGCATGAATCGAATTCGCATCGGAATCCCAGATGTTGCCGCCAACTCGGAAATGCGAATAAAATGCGAATCCATTTGGGATTTGGCCTTTGCAGTGTCCAGGAATCGTCCCGTGTCCAGTAAAATACAAAGTGCCTCCAGGTCTGCGTCGAGCGGCAATTCAACGCTGCCCAGGAGTTGCTTGACGTAGCCTCGTATCATTTGCTCCGGCGATATACCTACCTTGTAGAGATCACCCAAGAAGCGAACGACGCCGAAGTATCTTCGTTTCAGAGTACCCGTAACATCGGGGGAGGTTTGGTATCCCTCTTCGAACCCATTCACCAGCGTGTCCACCACGTGTTTGCGAACGAGTTGACCGCGGACGCGCTGGATCCGGTCGGGGAGGGCACGGCAGAGACGCGCGTAGAGGACAGCTCGATTTGGTTGCAAAATTGCGCTCTCTGTACACAGGTGCGCGACCGCAAGGAGGTTTTTTTCGTCCACAGGTGGATCATTGACCAGGGCGACAATTCTCTTGGCAATGTGGTCGAAGTTTGAGTCTACCAGTCGGTTCAGCAACGAGAGGGCCGTGCGCGCGACGTGATTTACGGATCCTCTGGGACCGAAGTTCAGTCTGCGTTGCATGGTCAAGACTCAGAGCAAAGCTAGGGCTGCCGCCCGTTGCCGTTGCGACGGTCTGACGGCACCCGTCGAACGGGTGCCGTGCCCGTTCCGTTGGAGATCCCAGAGGTCCAAAAACGGCCCGTTGTTTGACGGGCCGGAACGGCAAATCGACGGCACACGGGTGTGTCATCCTAGTTTGGCCGTGAATCGTGTTTTCTCTGGATGATTCACCACCCTTTGTGTACTTCCAACTGATTTCGAGTTTTCCTCAGAGTGCTGGATGGAATGGGGACTATATTGGACTCAGCCGAAGTTTGCCGGACCATCATTCCGTTTTAGGAAAGACCTGACATGTCAGTTCAAAATTCATTTGGGACACTGGTCGGTCTCAAAGAGGTAGGAAAAATCATTGTTTACCTCCACACATCCTCATATATTATCAGGGACTTTACGGAGCCATGACTACCTTCAAACAAGACCCCCGAACAAAGTCGACACTGGAAGCCGTTCTTACGGCCGCGACGGCCGTCCCGTTGACCGTCCCGTCCCGTTGCAGCTCAAAAGGACCACTCAACGGGCCGTAAAAAGACGGCCGTGCCCGTCACGGCAACGGGTGGCAGCCCTAAGCAAAGCTGATTGATTGATTGATGGTAGAAAAGCAGGGACATCCTGATCGATGATCACTTGTCAACAAGTACAACGCCATCGCGAACTTGGCCGCCTGTCGGTGTGTTGAAGACGTCAATTTTGGCCCCGCTCGCCATAAGTCTCCGGGAATTTGGCAAAGATTTCGTCGCCCAAGAACTTCTAGGTAAAACTGAGTGCCTGCCCTGGGCAAGAACGAGGCAGTAATAAGCGAATGAGTAAGAAAACCCGGGTGAAGTAGATCTCTGCCACATTTTAAACACAGGGACTTGGTTTATGCGCACGGCGACGGAAATTACGGCAGCTATGCGGAACGATAGCGGGGGCTGCACGGAATTGCGCCTCGCCGGAAAGAGTGATCTGTAAATTGTAATCACTGGAGTATATATAGTGATTAACTGGCAATTAGCCCCGCTCCTCACCTGTGCGTGGGATTCAGCTCGTGGCGCGCGCGCGCGCGCGGGGGGGGTTCGTATGGGAGGGAACTTCAGGGAACTTCAAGTCCTACTTTCAACGACATAACCAAAAATCAACCTGTTTGAGCTCGAAACAGCGGAAGAGCAATGAGATTTTGCATGTTTGTGCCCCAAACCAGAGAGTCTCTCCGGCCCAAACTGCCGGCAAACATCTTACATATTTCGGCAAGTTTAGAGGCTTGAACATTTGGAATTATTAATAAAATTAGTTATGTTCAGTTCGTTTTTGAGCAGGCTCCAGAGATTGTGCTGGACAGAAAACATTTTTGGAAGCCATGTTTTGGGCCCAAAAATCAACCCCGGGAGTGGCTTTGGTTGAAAAGTTGAGAATTACGGTGATCTCCGGATGTGGGAGTGCAATAAGCTCCGACCCGGTCACGTAACGCCTCAAGGCGCTTGCACTCGAACCACCATGTACCCGCCGTCGTCCACCGATAATCCGCAAACGCCTGAGCACTCTGCGGCGTGGCTGCGCACACTTCCTGCCATTCGCGAGCGCTGTAACGCTGTCTTCAGCCTCGCCCAGCAGGACAAGCTGCAGTATTTTGAGTATCATCCTGAAAACGAAGAGAAAGTGGCACAGTTTTGTAAAGAGATCGTTCATGTACGTCGATTTCCCCTTCTCTATGTCTTCTTTCCAGCTTATACAGATTTAACTTGATCTTAGAAACAGTATGGAAAGGAGTACGACAAGGTGGGCTTAACGCGCGGGACCCAGTTATTTGTTCAATGAATGTAGATTCCGCCCCACGGCCGCTGGCGCCATTGCGACGCACATCACCCCCGCGTCGAGCCTCTGCGCTCTCTATGGAGTGACTCGCCATCCCCACCGGACGACGAAGAGGTCGCCGCGCGCCTCATCGATCTCTTCACCGTCTCCGTCCTGCTCGACGCCGGCGCCGGCCCTACATGGTCCTACATCGAGCCCACACTCGCACCCATCTGCACCCCCGAGCAAGCCGGAGGCAAGTTCGCGCGCAGTGAGGGTTTGGCGGTGGCGGCCGTGCATATGTTTGCTGCCGGGCTTTTTTCTGGGGGTGCGGAGCACAAGGTGACCGCCGACGGCCTTTCGCAGCTCACTCCGGCCGCGCTCGCTGCTGGGCTTCAAGTTACTGCCGAGAACCCGCTGGTTGGGCTGGAAGGAAGAGCGGCGCTGCTTACGCGCCTTGCCGACGCGTTGAGGGCGAATCCCGAGTTCTTTCCTGGAGGCAGGCCGGGCGGCTTGGTTGGTGAGTGACTGGTTATTCTTTATCTGATTCTTGTGTGTCCACCTTCCCTCCTGTTCCATAATTAACCCTTTTTTGTGCAGCGTATATGAAGAAGAAGAGAAGGCTCAAACTGGGCACCAACGAGATCGACGTCCCGATGGAGGCGTTGTGGAACGCCCTCATCACGGGCCTACAGCCGATCTGGCCCCCCCGCGAAAGTTTGGGCGGCGTGGAGCTGGGCGATGTGTGGACTTGTCCGGCGTTGGGGGCCGCTGCTGGGGGTAGGTTTATCTCTTGTTCATTCACCTGCTGACAAAACGGACTTACAATTCACACTATAGAGCTCTCACTGAAAGGGCATCCCTCTTCCCATGGGCTCATCCCTTTCCACAAGCTCACCGGGTGGCTCGCATATTCTCTCCGCGAGCCGCTTGAGCGGATTCTCAATTGGAAGATCAGGGATGGCGATTTGCAGACAGGATTACCGGAATATCGCAATGGTAAGTGGAGTGCCGCAGATCGTTTCCTTCAACAACCTCTACGTCCGACTTTGGACGGCGTGTCTGAATTTCTCTTCCTATTTTCATCCTCCTCTCAATACGCCGACTAACTGACGTTTCTCGCTCCAGGCGGCTTATTCCTGGACCTCGGCTGCCTGGCCCTCCGCCCCACTCCTCTTTCTCTGCCGAACGCCCCCGCCGAACCGCTCCCGCGCAACCCGCAGAGTGGCCTCCCACGCGTCGAGCCAGGGCATCCGGCGATCGTGGAGTGGCGCGCGATGACCGTTGTGTTGCTGTGAGTTCCGTCATCGATATCTTTTGCCTCCTTGATTTTCTTCGTCGCCCTCGTTGGCGGGGTTTCATCTCATTCTTCCAACGGACATGTATACTGAACCCTTTCCAGCGACCGCACCCTCCTCGCCCTCCGCACCGCGCTCCCCGCCCCAAACCTAACCCTCGCACAGGCGCTCGAGAGCGCGACCTGGGCTGGCGGGCGCGCGATTGCGGCTCAGCTCCGCCCTGCGAAGCTCGATGCGGATGGGAAGGTGCTGGAGGGTGGGGGCGGGCCGCCGATTGAACTGGTTAGTGATGGGACCGTGTTTTGAGTAGGATGCGGGGGATTTTGAGGGAGTAGCAGTAAGATGGGAGAGAAAGTTTCGTTGTGTGTGTTGCGATATTGATGTTTTGTGCTGGATATTATGGTTGGATGCCCTCGGGGAAGATTTCCTCGCGGCCGTTGGGTCCCTCATTTCAGGTCTAGCCAGCTTCAAGGTGAATATAAATAGTGGTTTTGACCCGCCGGTGTCCCAAGAATTACTTTTGGAACACGGGTTGACATGCTAAAGCGGGTGCGGGTGGGTTAGGTACTAACTGCGCAGATCGGACCCTTGATGTTGTCGATGCCGAGTGAGCTTTTAAACCCTCGACATGTTCAATGCTGATTAACCCGACGAGCTCGCGTTCCGAGTTGGTATTTTCCCACTGGAGAACTTTTATTTGCTCGGGAAGAAATCTTCTTCGCTTCGTGCTGTCTGTTTGGGAAGATGCTCCACGTGCTCTCGATGACAGAGGCTTCAACAAGTGAGGTCGGTCGTTCCTCGTTTTATTCAGCAGCAGCATTTGAGCTCTTTGATAAACGCCCTCGGAAGCGTTTGTTCCGATCCAGGGGTTGAACGTTGAACGCTCAAGGACTCGACTCGACTCATACCTGTCACAGGCATTGCGTCGGGTCTGACCCACCTCAAATTTGAGTCGAGGTAACGTAGATGTGAACTTTCAGACAACAAGAGGCCGATGTCCGTTGTTATCGGTCCGAAGCTCGAACCACAACTATAAACAAAACTGGAAATTCAGCAAAAAGGCCATCTGGCTTGGAAGCTAATTTGTTCCGAATGGAGAGGACTACTATCGGACGCTTATTATACCGACGGGGCTGCTTGCGCCGGAGTCGTGACTTGCTTGTTAACGTTGCATTATCTCTCCCACAGCCGTCATGCAAGCTTTGAACCTCCGGAATGGTTCTTGATCCTCATATGTGCCACACATATAATACCGAGATGACAAACTACAAACAAACTATCATCGCCGCCGAAAAATTATGTTCTCTACTCCTCTCCGTGACGATGTGATATATGCTCCCAGGCCTGTTCAACCTCTGGGAACCATGGATGAAGACAGCTGGATTTTGGCTTTGACTAACGCGCAAACTCTTACGCACTCTGTGGTCGACGACCGGAGACTGTGGCGAAAGTCGCACCGCGGCGAGGTTGTCTGGCCGCCCCACCTCGAAACAGCTCTAATCGAAGGTTCGACAAGCTTCTCGTTGAGGCCCCGAGCCTTGATTTTGCTTACGTTCACACCAGGGCTGCAGCACTACCGACCGCCAGTATGTAGACAGACCGTGCTCCTTCGTCAGTATCCAGGGCGAAACAAGTTTATCTCTCATTACATCTTCAGCAAGACGGGCGAGTACAGAACAACGAAACAAGTTGGAAGCCGCGTGCAGCAGCTTAGGGAACTGTGGCCTAGTCCGGAGCGTAAGTTGCTCATATACTACGATGTTGAATGTAGTTGAATGTTGAACTAGTGCGCGATCTGCTCTTCCCCACCCCATCTCCACGCGTCGAAAGCCCATGGACCACGCCCGAAACACCAGGAACCGAGACGTCTCACCTCACAATATTCATCACGATCACATCCGAGGAAGGAGGCTCCAGTGGTTCATACCAGAGTTCCGAACAAACCCTCCATCGGGACGAGGGTGTTGTACATCTTTCTCCAGGGCCCCGTAGGCTAGTTGACATCGATCCCGGTGTGGTCCTGGCTTCGGCGGCCGCAATCGTCGCCGAGTCGCGATTCGACGTATACACAGAGCGGGGTGTGGTTCACACTGAGGTCGCGGAGCACCAATTCCTCGAGGATATGAGGCCTGGATACTTCTACCGCGTCGAATTAGTTCCGCTGTTCTGGGACGTCATAGTGAACAGTCCAGGTTCGTTGGTTCAGTGGTGTGGATCGAAAACTGATTTATTGCAAGATCCTACGCGCTACACAATCCTGCACCACGCGACCAAGCTCGATGGTGCCGTTGTTTTCTCTGCAACATATGCATTTAGATACAGGAGCGAATCATCTACAGCGTGGAGCACTCAGACCATACATGAAGGCTAGCGTTTGAATCAATTCCGATACGCTCGAGTCGGGTAGTCGCTATATGGACGGTTGGACAAAGCGTCGTTTCGTGTTATTCCAACGCGCCATAACGAAGAACAGTAGTTTAACGTGGGCAGTCCCAAGGCGCCGCTCCAAGTATCAAACCTCTGGTAGCCTCGCTGCACTATTGAATTTTCTTGATCTCGGCGGGAGGGGCTCGCCATCGAATTGCCCGCACTTGGCCACCCCAATCGACGCCGCATCCAACGGTGGAGTCATGCTCTTTTCAACGTCCATCTCCGTCTCCGAGTCCTCCCCCGATATGAGATGCTGCAGCGGATGGGTCCAGCTACCACTTGCACCATTTCCAATACGTCTCAGCGGATTGGCGGGGACGAGCGCCGTACTCTCCTCCAGCAGCCGGACGCGCGCGTCGAGTTGGGTCCTTGACTGCTGCCCGAGTTCACTGCGGAGATGTGCCACCTCCGTGCGCAGAGCACGCATCTCCTCCCCGAGCATTCCGCACGACTGCAGGAAGCGCGTAATAAGGCCGGGTCGGCGCCCAGCTGCTCTTGCGGGCGTGCGATAGATAGTGAGTTCCGTCGAGGCGGAAGTTGCGTATCTACGAAGCTGGCGCTGGAGAGGGGAGGTACGGGGGAAGCCGAACGCGAGGACCCGCTGCTTGCGGAAGGTGTGATGGCGTGCGAGCGTGGCGACCCAACTTGAGACACCGAGGGCGGGTCAGCGGAAACGCCAGGTTGATCAGGATAGACAGCTCGAGGTCGCTGTCAAAATCCAGGTCCTCCGGTATAATGTCGCCCGGCGTCTCGACCTTTACGGCTTCGACAGGCCAACTAGTTAGTACTTTTCCATTTGGTCCTTTTGCTCTTTCTTCTGCTCTATCTCGATCCTGCTCGCTATTCCGTTCCCCATCAACAACAGAATGCCCGCGGATAGCGGCGCGGCCCGGGCGAGACTCCCATGTGGTGGTATGACGCCACTGCAGGAGCGGGTCCTCTTCCGGCGAATAGGACCTGATATCCTGCATCTCCACATCCGTCTCCCTGTTGTGCGCGCTTGTTAAATCCGCCGAGCTCTGTTCAATTGCGAGGTTTTTTTTGGTTTGACATGTTACTACCAAAACGCAACGAAAACATAAATTCGTACCTCGAGTGGTGTGCGATGGGCTGGACCCAAGGAGCCGCGGGATATCGTGCGATGCTAAACAGGACACGCATCTCAATTTCTGCCGAGGGAAGAATAACCAGGCACGTACTTGGACCCAGTTGACCGGCGTTCCAGTGTCCGGTGTAGGCTGCGGGTGTAAACCACGTAAATCTCGCCGTTCGTCGCGGAAAGAAGCACCGAAACGCACTGCGGAGGTCTGCGGTTGCGACTCCTGCGAGACACCAGGCGTGTTACCAAGCGTTGGGGAAATCGGAGGTGGATCCTGAACCGTCGGCGAAGAAGCCTGCGTGAGTCGCGTGAGATTAGACTTGTGGACAGAGCGAATGAAGATCACGTCAACGGCGTCCTCGGCTGACTCGAACGCCTGAACACCAGTGGGGTAAAGACGGATAATTAGGAAAGAAGACAGGGATATACATACCTGCGGTGATGGCCCGGAGTGTGCGCGGAAAGTATTGCGTGGGCGTATCAAAAAAGATACCACCCGCGCGGGAGTAGGCGTCGTGATTGGTTGGACGATATTCGTCTGAGTCTTAAGCAAAAATAATCATAATGGAAGAAGGCAAACGAAAGATTCGGGTATACTCACCACGACGACTGGAATGTCCGTGTAAGGAATAGCCTCTTTTAATTGAGGCGTCGTCTTGGGCACGATGTCAACGGGGGCTTCGTATGCTACTGGGGACTTACAGCAACTGGAACATCCTCCTCAGGAACGTCCTCTGTAATCTGTGGCGTCGGCTGAATAGTTGCGTCAGCGGAGTCCCTTCAATTCAAGTCGGGCCCACCTCAACCTCCGAAGAAAGGACGAAGCGGTGTCCGGTGTATCCTGAAGCGAGGAGGTCATTCCACGGAATTCCAGGATACAAATCACTCACGGAAGAGGAGTCTCGCCACTCAAATCGACCAGCATCCTGTTCGATTACGAATCCCTCCATGAATTCGTCCGCTGTGATACCGTTCGCGCCCTCTGCAGTTGTTAAAGTGAAGCCCTTATGGCCTTTGAGCACCCAGCGGTTCCATGCTGCGCTGATTTAAAATCGCCGTCAACTACAGGTAGTAGTGTACTCACCGTATTTTAGCACGTCCTGGCGGTACTCATCCTCTCCGAACTCACGGAAGAAGTCCCTGACAAACTCATCTCGCATGATCAGCCAATCGTGCCAATAGCGATGCAG
>JARKIB010000435.1:0-100529 GCA_029378385.1 Mycena metata | reverse complement strand
CGGTCAAGGCCCCCGCCCCCCCTCCTGCTCGCGTTTCCTCGAGATCCCGGTCAGCCTCCCCACAGCGCGGCCGCTCTCGTTCGCCAACGCCTCGCGAATCAGGCTCTCGTTCGCCAACGCCTCGCGAATCAGGCTCTCGTTCGGCAGCGCCTCGCGAATCCCGTTCCCGTTCGCGTCACCGTGACGACTCGCATTCCCGTTCGCGTTACCGCGACCACCGTGACCGCTCCCGCCACCGCTCCCGCTCCCGCTCCCGCCACCGCTCCCGCTCCCGCCACCGCGACCACTCCCGCGACCACCGTCGGCGCGACTCGCGCTCTCGTTCGCGCCACCGTCGACGCGAATCACGCTCTCGTTCGCCACGTCGTCGCTCTCGTTCACCGCGTCGTCGCGAGCAGTCGCGCAGTCGTAGGGAGAAGGAGAAGAACGCAGAAACCCACTCCCGGTCGCGCCCGGAGGCCACCGCGCACAACCTTGCCCTGCAACAGCGGATTGCGCCACAGGTGCCCCAGGCGGCGAAACGCGCGCACCCTGACGCTGCTGAAGCGGATGATCGAGGCGGCAAGCGTTTGCGTGAACAGTCGGTTGGCACCGCGGCGAACCCTTATAAACTGCGATTTCTAGTGAAGAAGACGAAAGAAGAATACAAGACAAAGCCCGAGGGAGGCCGGTGGTGGAGTAGCCTCATATTCTATGCGACGGACTTCACCGTTGTAGAACACCAGAGTGAAGCCGATCTTTGCACCTTTATGCAAAATCCGGAGGATGACACCAACTGGCTGCAAATTCCCCAGGGGACGACACCGATTTTAGCTACTGAGGCGGACGAAGGACGGTATGAACGCGCAAAGGAATCAATGGCACTTTGAACGGTCTTGTCGCGTAGAGCTAGTTGTAGTCCGTAGTCGTAGTCGTCTTAGTCCTAGTCTTTGGTCCTCATTCTATGTACTATGCTATATGTTATATGCTCCTATGAATTTATGCCGCTCTCAACCGATTTGCGCGTTTGGCTGTTTTTTTCCCTTTGGATTTCGTCGCGCGCAAGTCCGAACTTCCTTTTTGGGACGTTGGCGTTGAGTGTCCGAATTGGGAAACCGCGTCAAAACGTTCAAGTGAAAGAGGCGCATGAGCTCGCTTGTACTGATAGTACTTTATATAGATGTTTCATGAAGAAATGAAAGAAAAAAAATTACTTTGAAAAAATTTCGCCAAGTCCGGACTTCCTTTTCGGGACGCTGGCGTTGAGTTTCCGGATTTGGAAAGATGACCGAAAATCGGAAATAAAGAAGGACGATGTGCAGTGAAGGTACTTGTGAGACTTTAAATTGCAAAAGAGGTATATATATTGCAAATTAAGGCTATAATGTAAAGTATTGAACAACTCTAACACAATGCATCTTTGCAACATTTAAGAAAGAGTGGGATGTCCCATTATAGAAGAATAAACAGCATGGGATGTCCCATACCAAAATGACTATGGGACATCCCACGTTAAGATAACTGTGGGACGTCCCACCAGTTAAAAAAATAAACAGGGTGGGACGTCCCATGATAATGTATCCATGGGACGTCCCATGTTGAAAATAATGGTGGGACATCCCACAGTAAGAAAAAAAAGGGTGGGATGTCCCATGCCAATGGAACTATGGGATGTCCCACATGCAAAAATGGTGGGACATCCCATGGTGGTCTTGTGGGATGTCCCAAATTGATAATAATCAAAGGGACATCCCATAGATGATAATGGGACATCCCATGGCATGTGGGAGGTGCCACGATGTGTATGGGATGTCCCTTAACCGTATGGGATATCCCTTAATCGTATGGGATATCTCTTGCCTGTATGGGATGTCCCTTATGCATTCGAAAACATATATGGAGGTGTGGGACGTCCCATGTGACATGTCACACCTGTATAGGTGCGAACAAGTAAAAGTCAAGCAGTAAACACAGACACAATTTGATAAACCACGTACCTGTACAGTCGATAAGCCACATACCCGTACACGTAAAAGTCAACAATTCGAAGCAACTTGATTGCACCTACCGATAGCCATGGGTCCATGCTCACCGACCAGCCTATTACCAGGCTGAACTGTAGCACAGTGGTGATATATATATATATATATATAAAGTGCTCAGATCTGTGTGATATTGCACGCACCAATAGCCATGGGTCCATGCTCACCGACCAGTCTACTACCAGGCCAAACGGTGGCCGTATGCCTGCTGCAGAGCAGATTCGAAGGAAAGTGAAAGTGCTCGGATCCAGGTGTTATTGCACCCACCGATAGCCCTAGGTCTACAGTCACCGACAAGCCTACTCCCAGGCCGAATGGTGGTCAGATGCCTGCTGTAGAGCAGATTCAAAGAAAACAAAAGTGCCTAGATCCGTTGCACCCACCGATAGCCATGAGTCCATGCTCACCGACCAGCCTACTACCAGGCCAAACGGTGGCCGTATGCCTGCTGCAGAGCAGATTCGAAGGAAAGCAAAAGTGCATGGATCTATATGCTATTGCACCCACCGATAGCCCTAAGTCTACCGTCATCGACAAGCCTACTCCCAGCCCGAATGGTGGTCTGATGCCTGCTGTAGAGCAGATTTGCAGAAAACAAAAGTGCCTAGATCCGTGTGGTATTACACCCACCAATGGCCCTGGGTCTACAGTCACCGACAAGCCTACTCCCAGGTCGAACGGTGGTCGTATGCCCACTGCAGAGCCATTTCAATGGTTTCAGGCCCGGATACGGTGAAAATTTAAGGTCTCCCAATAGCACCCCCACTGCACCCACAGAACGCCCTCGCGAAGGGCTTTCAAATGAGCCTACTCACAGCCGAAACGGTCTACAGATGCCCCCGGTACACCCCTTTTGATATTTTGATGAACTGGTGTTCTGGGGTCCTACTCCAAAAATAGCTTATGGGACGTCGGAAACCCAAATTTTTTCTCCCGCCTGCGGCGGGCTGGGATGTCCCACATGGGACATGCTTCCACTGTCCCCCCACTCAAATGGTGGGATGTCCCACTATACTGGGATATCCTGCCAGAATACCCCCCTCTTGGGTTATTTAAGTTGGCAAAATAAATAACCCTTAGGGGGTCTGGTCAGGGTAGCCTGAAGTGGAATAGACCCCAAACCAAAAGCTCAAAAAGAGCTATAAGAGTTGTTTAGCACAAGTTTTCCTTCAACAGCCTAAGTGAAGCACAAAATGTGGAATCATTTCCTGGATGTGACAGTTTTGAAGACCAGAACAATTCAGAACAAGGACTTTCCAAAAAAGGTGGTTGACACATAGACATTCATAGACCATCAGAGACCTTCATAAAAGGCTGTGTTTTATCATAGCATTTTGGTTTTCCTGATGCACGAGCTTGGTTCAATGCAACTCGCCGGCTAGCATGGTTTCACCCTCATTAGACTACGTATTCACAATCATGTCACATGAATCAACCACCAAAGAAAGTCATAAACAGTGCAGGTGCATTGAAAGACATCCATAGCTCCCCATAGACACTCATAGAGCCGGGGGTTGCCTCATAGACACTTATAGACCATCAAAGACCATCAAAGACCCCCATAAAAGGCCATGTTCTATCATAGAATTTTGGTTTTTCCTGATGCAGTTTGGGGATGATGGAATGATAGGAGGTAAGCGCGAAGGCGAGCGCAAAGATTCAAGTGCACGTTGGGGCTACGAGATTTCGATAGGGCACCTATCGTGGCCTTATTATCAGAGGGAACCAGAAGGTGAACATCTTGATAACCGAGTTGAACGAGAAAACGAAAAATGGTGTAGAAGATTAGCTCCGCACTCGAGAGGTGGGACCGCGGCCACCCAACTATTGAAATGCGTCGCCTTATAGTCGAAATGACGATCGGGTCGATGACCCAATACCTCACACAAGTCAACGGGATGCCGAAACTGGTAGAAAAACAACTTATCAGGATCCAGCGCGACTTCATGTGGAGCGGCACTAAATCTTCCCCGGTGCAGCGAGAAATGCTCCTCGCCCCAATATCGGCGGGAGGCAAAAATATGTTCGACCTGGAGGCAAGAAACAAAGCCATTCAGGTGATGAAGCTCAAATCCTACCTCGAGCTTGACCCGGCAAAACGGGCACCATGGGGCAACGTCGCGGACGCACACCTTGCAAAACATAGTCTTGGAGAACCTAAGGTAGACAAGGGAGCGCATGTAGATACGTTCTTGCAAACGTGGAGGCCGAAAACTAGCGAACTTAGCCCCAACCTTAAACAAATGGTGAAGTGTGCGGAAGATCTGGGCATAGAATTTATTGCCCCGGACCCCACGAAGACAGTGCTCATGAGTCTCCCACTTTGGCACCACCTCGGCGAGAACCGAGCCCAGAAGCAGCTCAACAGGACCGCACGGTGCCGCTGCATGCGAGAGAACCACCAGGCCATGAAAATCGGTGATGCCGTTAAACTGGCGGCACGTCTAAACGACGCGGGCCACCACCCAGCCGAAGACTGTATGTGCCTCGACTGTATGAACGACAGAGTTTTCAAACACTGTAAGAATCCACACCTATGCGCCATAACGGCTCGACAACGACTTGACGGACTCCTGCCTGGCTGGGACCCAAGCCTCATGGATGATGAGGGGGAAGAGAGGGAGCCCGAAGAGAACGAAACAGAGGTCGAAGGGGAGGAAGTCTTTAAAGTGCGTAAAAGTACGAGAAAACTCACGGATGGATTTCGAGTCTTTACGAAGACGAAGCTACCGGCTGAAGCTGAGGATGCAGCTCCCCCCCCACGCTCGGATCCCGAAGAGCCGCTGACGGTGTCGTACGCGGCACACATGATTAGAACTAACGGCGAAACTACTGGCGCTGGGGCCGGAGCCTGGGCTGGAGACAATCACCCTGCAAACCTTGGGATAAAACTATCAGCCGAGGTAAGCAAGTCCAGGCAAGACGCGGAGGCTGTTGCCGCACTGATAGTAACCCAGAAGACCGCGTTTGACACCGAGCTATGCCTCGAAGGCGCCCGAAATGCCATAGGGACCGCGATGACCAAGAACCTAGAGAAATGGGAAGACCGGGGGTAGATAGGTGTCCCCAACCGTGCGACCCTACAATCCTTGTCCTCCGAGCTCCACAGCAGAACCGCAAAAACTACCTTTGTGGTCAACGAAGACTCCGTTGGAGGTAAGACTGCGAATTCCATGTCGGTAGCAGGATCGAGAAAGGCCGAGGTGGATCAGATCTACCGGGGGATAAACCCGGAAAATGAACTTCTCGGCGCGAAGCTGTCTACCATGACATAATCTCTCGCGTACCGAGGGATAAAGGAGAGGAATGAGCCTGTATCGCGCAGGGCGACGGACCAGAACGTGAAGATGGTATTGGAGGCAGTAAAAGAAACTTTCTCCTCACCGACGACACCGGCCGGTGTCTGGAAGTCAATACGGCACAAGGACATCAGCAGAAATATTAGAAATTTCTTTTGCAAGAGTATGCATAGCGCACATGGAGTAGGTAAATACTGGGAGCATATCCCTGAGTGCGGGGACAGAGCAAACTGCGTCCACTGCGGTGCTGAGGAATCACTCCAGCACATTCTTCTTGAATGCCCGAGCCCAGGCCAGTCCGAAATTTGGAAACTTGCCGAGAAATTCTGGAAGCAGAAGTACTCTGAATGGCCCGGAATGTCCATGGGGCTACTGCTTGGGAGCAGTCTCGCAATCTTTAAAGATGGAAATGGGAAACCCCAGCCTGCAAAATCCAGACTCTACAGAATTTTAGTCTCAGAGTCAGCCCACGTAATCTGGAAGCTCAGATGCGACAGTGTTATCGGCCGCGGGGGGGTCCCCCCAACGACCAATGAGGTACATAATCGCTGGGTTAAGATCATAAATGGTTGACTCGAAAGTGACATTAACCTCACAAATAAAGTAAAGTACGGAAAGCAACACGCGATCCCCCCTTCTCTCGTTCTAGACACTTGAAGGGGAACCCTACACCGCGAAGGTGAGCTGCCAGTTGACTGGCTTCAAGAACCCGGGGTTTTAGTGGGTATAGCGCCTTTGAGGTCACGTAGATCTCCGTCCCCGCCCTCTGGCCGGCGAGGTCGAAATCGATAGGCGAAGAGCCCCACACTGTAAGTGCTTGGCACCTTGTGCGTAAGGCATTTTCTCGGGGTGGGTCCAAAGATGTTCTCGGGGGTCGCGAATCCTCCACTTTTGCGCGGTCCAGGAGGCTAACCCATCGTTAGTTGTCCTCGGACTGACATCGTACTACTAAATAAAAAAAAATAAAAAAAATTCCTAGCTAGCGGTAAGTTTCAATTTATATCTTAGCGTCTTAACCTCAATTGGTGTAGCAGTGCGGCACACCACGCGCCGGTTTTTGCGGTTGTGTCCTACGTGATCTTTTGCGAGTAATCTACCGAAGTATTAGTGAGTTGAAATTTATATCTTGGCGTCTTGAACTCATGCCTTCGTGGTCAAAAATCGTCAAGTTTACATTCGAGAGTGTACAGTCAATCAAAAAAGGTATATACAGACGGGCCAAACGCTACAGGGTGTGGGGAGTCGAACCCAGCGTGGCAGGTGCTGTGGCGCTCCTTGACACTCGGGTGATTGTCTTCGTCGCTCAGTGCGCGATGTGCTCAATTTTGTGTGGTCTACAGATGCTTGCGCGGAAACTCTACGAATTCAGTTTACGGAGGTGAGTTCCAAGTTGTGCCTGCCGACCCGCCTCGAACTGAGCTTACATCGAGAATAGTTAGCTTCGTGGCCCCGGTATTCAGGAATGTGCGGAAAAAAGCAGGTATAGAGGCCGGCTGCGGGGAGTCGAACTCCGAGTCTCACTTTTGATTTGTTGCTAATGGCAGGTTGTTAGTGGCACTCGTTGGTATAATGCACCACACCCGTGCAATTATCTTGGTCCTGTGCGTCAATTTTGTGTGGTTTACAGATGTTTGCGCGGCCGAATTGTAGTAGGCTCTCTGAATTCAATCTCGGTGCGCGGTGGTGAGCTGGCTTCTTACACTAATATCTTGCTCGTCGTCTCCCCGACGGGGAAAAGTCTACACCGCCGCTACCAGCGAGGTGCGGGGAATCGAACACCGACTCGTTACAACCACGCTTTAAGGCAACGATCCCAACCCAATCGACGTGAGATTTTGTCAAAAAATGTCAAAAAGTGTGGAAACCGGCCGATACGGCAGCTTCGTCACGGCGCCCTTAACAACGCTCACGTAATTGGCTTTTGTCCAAGTCAAAACTCTTGTAGTGAGATGTGGTCCTCCTTCTGTCCGTAGTTTCAAGGTTTCATCGTGATCCTGACACAGAAATACGCGTTGTGGCATTGCTTTACGCGTAAAGACACAAAATTGAAGGAATGAACACGTGAAGTTCTTTTGCCAATATTTATTTTTGATACCAAATCTGTGTGACTTGTGGGTGACGAGGTGTGCTGGCCGACCGCGCATCACCTCTGCCGGCAGCCGAACAGATTGGAATGGCTCGACCCGACGCGCCCGAGCAGGGCCTAATTCATCGCTGAATGGCAGGTGCTTAGTAGTGGCACTCCTCGGTGGAGTACACCACGCCCGGGTGATCAGTTCCTCAGTGCGACATGGTGGTACAGGACCCCTGATAATAGACTTCGAGGCCAGGTCCGGTACCGGACAAAATTTTGGGATTTTGACCTCAAAGCTAGGTCCAAACCGGACAAAAATGGGCTGCGCCGGCCAGTAGGCTAGGTACCCATACCGGACAAAATTCTGCCCCCAGGCACTTCAAGGTCAAACTTTACATGTCAATTTACCTCAGTGGCTAAGCATCGGGATTTTAACAATCTGCGCGTGAGCTCGCGTACGCGCTCGCACGCGCGCGTACGCGAGCCCACAAGACGTCAAAGATCGCGCGTGGGCGCGATCACGAGCTATGTCCAAAATCTCACGCGACCCCCTTACGCGGGTCTACGCGAGCCACGCGAGCACAGCTTTGATTGAAACGCCAGCCGATCCGAATAGTTCAAGGCTTAAAATTTGTTGAATGGACTCCAGGCAACACAGTGGCAGTCATAAATTAGCTGAATGTGAGGGTGCGGTATGTAGAAAGCCCATATAAAATTTCAGAATCCATCAAAAGCTCGCGTACTCTCGCGGACGCGAGCTACGCGAGCTACGCGAGCTACGCGACATCACAAGATCAAAAGATGGCGCGTAAATTGTGCTTTTGCTGATGAGCATGCCTGCCTTTCATCTGAGCTGTTCTCCTGAGGTCCCTAGTTCGAACACCGTTCATGTTTTTCCTTTTTTTATTGAGAATCGATCGCCGTCCTAAACGGGGTCGCATCACTAGACGACCGCGCCACACAGGTGCAATCAATTTTTTCCTGACCATCACCCACGTCTCGACTGCCTGCCGCTCTATGGCGGAGATAGAAATCACCGACCGCCCTTTTCTCCCCGCCGATTGGATCGGAAAAGGAAAGCAATACCTCGGCGCGCCCTGGGAGGTCATTAATGCTAAAAATACCGCCTTTGCCCTCCCCGCCAAGGCCGCGGAAACCATCCCCGACGGAACCCTACCAGTGCTCAAATTTGTGGACCTGGTCCAAGGGGGCCCAAGTCTGCGGTAATCTGAACCATGTCGAAAGTTGACGTAGTTTTACTCGCGGAAACAGAATATCACCATCCCGAAGCCTGAATGTAAGTCGTCGCGGAGTTTGAGGCCAAAACATTATTCCTATATCGGGCCTGATAAGGGATTTGATGCGTCCAAATACAGTAACTTATCAGGTGACGTGCCAAAAGATCTAGGCTTAGACAAAAGTCTTTTCCTTCTGCAACTCCCTTTACTGTAGTTTAACCCTCGGAATACATCCCGATGACCTCGAGAAAGGCCCTTGGCAAAAAAAAAACCGCCAAAATGGCGGTTTTGGCGCTGATATAAGCCATTTTCCCACGGGGAGGGGGGGAGGGGTCGGCCAAAAGTGCTGAAAAAATATATATGTAGGTGATATCATTTTTTCTTATCTTTGGGCCCCCTTGACCTGGTCTTGCCCCGCATCTCCTCAGAGCTAGTCCACCCAGAGAGTCAGCTGTGGTTTAGCAATGAAGAGGCAACAGCGGATATCTCTCTGCTGAAAGGCCGTAGCATTCCTCCCGCTGCCGTCCTGGACCTCCTTTGCCGCAAATCTGGACAGGCGTGGATCACCGGCGCCAAATCTATAACTGACCCTCGATTTAACGATGGCGCAGAGCGCTTTCCACTGGAGACACTTACCTATTGGGGGAATATGGCGGAAGTGATAGAGGAACAGAGCACGTGGAAGAGAACGGTTAATTGGGTAAACAACGAGCTGAAGAAAGCTAAAGATGGAGATACCAAAAGTGCGCTGGAGGACGTCCGCACAGAGCTGGGCAGCATGGGATGGAAAGCTCCGCTCCCATACTGTAACCGCACAACCACTACCCTGGATCAAGCCGAATTCCTGGGCAGTGTCTGGCTCAGAACGACCAACGTCGACATCATGATGGAGGATTTGAGGGAGCGAGTTGCGTCGGATCCGGAACTCGCGGCGAAGGTCATTGTTGCGCCACTTGCTTTCTCCGATGCAATTTTGGGTCTGAAGAAGGGGGGAGAGGGGAATAAACTGCTCAAGAGTTATGAGCGCGAGATCCGAGAGGGTGGGAAAGAGAAGATTATATTTCCCGCCAATATTGGGAATCAGCATTGGGTCGGCGGCGAGATGGATTTCAAGCAGGCAACGATTGGCTTCGGTAAGTCATTATGAGATTTATTACCTCTCGACACGTATTAACAGGTAACAGGAGATTCGGTGCCGGGATACTTCAAGGCTCCGGCGAAGCTAATCAAGAACTTGGGGGATTGGGGGTGGCAACGATTTGGCGACAAGTTTCAATGGGATTACGACGCGTTGGAGCACGGTGTACAACGCGACGGGTTCTCTTGCGGCATTGTGACGAGAAACACGGTCGAACGAAAAGTCTACCCCGCGACTCCGTTGTGGATCCCGCGTGGTGCTGTTCTGCAAACGGGATTGAACAGAATCGGCAGTGCGGCACTCCTCAAATGCGACACATCGTGCTAAAGTTCGACACATTTCCCATCAATGTGTCGCACCTGTTTCTCAAGCGCGGCAGCCATCAAATGGCCATCAAACCGGTGTATCCCTGCCGCAAAGCGGCCGGTTAAGGTTCGGGTTAGTGGTTTTGGTTAGAGGTTAGAGGTTCGGGTTAGAGGTTCGGGTTAGTGGTTAGTGGTTAGTGGTTAGGGTTAGAAGTTAGGGTGAGGGTCGAGGTATATTGTAATGCTGTTGAAGGGACTTGTTCATAGCGGACGTGAATTGATGGCCGATCAAAGCGAATGCAACACCCTCCAAACAAGTGCGACACATTTCCCATCAATGTGTCGTACTTGAGCCCGATGTGTCGCATCTAAAGTGTGTCGTACTGCCGCATCTGGTATATCCTCTTCTGCAAAGGGTGCAGCATTTTCTAAAATATGCGCGACGCCAGATCAAAATCAAGACGCCAGAGAACTCAAAGGTACGCACCACCTCTTTTATCTGTCTATACGATCCTTACTAGGGCCCCGGGAAAAAGCCGTGTCACGCCGTGCCGTGCCGTGACTGCCGTGGCAGTGTTGGCGTGTCCCAACGTGAGACTGACACATCGTTTAACTTGCTCTCACCCCATCCAAACACTCCCAAGCTGCACTAGAGGCCTCTCTCCCACCATCCAATCAAGTAACCAATGAATTGGTGGCCTCAAAGTGTATATCAATATTTTAATATATTCACCCCGCACACAGGCTGTCGGGACACTCGCAAAACTAGAGTGCGGAGCTTGGAGGGATTTCCACTGTCTTCTCCACCATTTCCTCCCAGACGTACCCCTCACACAGCCCGGTACAGAGATCTTGTCTGACTTCTTCCATTCCTTGTTTTGTTATTCGGAGTAGGTACTCTCCTTCTGTATCAGTATCAAGAGGTCTACGGGCATGCTTACAGCGGCCTAGCGCTGCTACTACAGTTTCATGAATAAGGTGAGAACACTGGACTCCTGGGCTGAATGTCTAGCTAAAGATGATATGCCCCAAAAATGAACTGTGGCTGACAGTTCAATCACTAAGAGGACTGCCGACAAATCCTAAATTGCAAGAGACACAAGACATTCGAAGGAGAAACTCGGAGTGCGATAAAACAACAGAAGCAACACGGTCGTGCACGCCTTTGCACGGTTCACGGCACGGCAGTGCACGGTACGCCACGCCAGTGCACGCCACCGTGCACCTGTGCCGTGCAGTGCCGTGCAGTGCCGTGCTGGTTTATAATGACCCATATTTACCGCCATTTATCCGCTACTGACTCTGCATGATATTTTTCAACATCTCAAGCTCAACGAGTTGGCGCAGAGTTGGCGGGTATTCAACATTGTACCCCCGACAAAGGCTGAGGTATTCCACCGAGCCTTCCAAACTCGGGCTCACTCTCTCAATGAATTTACCATTAAGAGTTATTGATTCCAGCATGTAGGTACCTAAGACATGACGAAGAACCCTCCCACTTCCGCAATTCTGGTGCGCACGCGGAAGTGTCGCCTTGTTAGGAAATCTCGATCGCGATCTAAGACTTTGACAGCCGTTCGTTTGCTTTTTTCCATCGACGGTGAGCACCAGATCTTCGACTCGGCAGCGCAACGGTCCTTGTATAGCTTCGCACCTTTCCTACTCGCTTAACCGTTCTCTCCTAGGGTTTCTTGCGGCATATGGCCCACCAGGGCATTCAATATTTTACCACACCCCCTGCGCCTGCAGCACCCGCACTTCCTGCGAGTGCAGCACCTGTCCCTGTGGCCTGCAAGTCGTTTACCTTCTCTGTCCCTACTGTCTTTTGCTAATCTTCGACGCAGAACAGAGGTTCACAAGCGTACTCCCTGCCCTCAGCCGGTGTGTATTCTTTCAATATGCCCGAATTGGGCTGAGCCAAATTTGGCGCCAAGTAAGGATACAAAATTCTTCGAGACCACAGCCACACCTGCGCCACCTCCACCCGAACAACTCCATGCTGGTAATGCTGAAGGTCATTTTATGCTTTAGGGTCCTGCACCCCGGTCAACTCTCAGCCTACAGCAAACAATTTTCCTCCCTCCACGGCAGGGCAATGATTCTGCTTGTGTGGAACACGAAATGGGTCCTATGGCCCGGCGGAGAGTTCAAGGGTGATTTTACCTTGGTTGGATTTGAAAATCGATACACTGGGGAGGTACAACCAAAAACCAGTCCAGGCCGGCCAGCGAACACGAAGACACTCCTGCTCCAAAACACCAGGCTATGCCTCGCACATTTCATCCGCGCGGACCCAAAGAAGGAGACAATAGTTGCTGTCCCTATGGTTAAGAGTGTGGCATTGGAGCCAGGTTGGATTACAGTCGCTGTAACAGGCAGTGATACTTAGTGGATGTTGAATTTTTTTGTATCCTCGTTGAACGGATTTGTGTCATTTGAATTCTATGATTCAGGATGCGAAAATAGTGCTCCAATCACAAAAACCTCCCATGTCTCGGCCATCCATGTTGTGAGCCCTCCTTCGGTGTTTCCGCCCGCGGACCCAAGGGCCCATGAAAAGAAGAACTGATTGATGTTCCTGTTGAGAGGATTGTCGCGTCGAGACCATGTTAGGTTGAGATTGAGCGGATGATGATATTTAGAACATGAAAAGCACGCATATCAGTGGTATTTATGGACGCATTCACACGTAAACACGACATGAACATTCAAAAATGTGAATACTCAACCGTGGGAATTGAAAATCTGACCATGAATATAAGTCTAATGAACTCCAATTTGAGCGTTGTGGTGCTCCAAGAACAACTTCCAGGTCGAAGTGAACGGAGTTTTCGGTGAGCCCACCAACGGTCATGGACGGCGAATTTGCTAAAGAAATTTCAGTGCAAAAGAGGCTCGCGAACCGCGCTTTCCCATGGAAATATCGGACCGCAATTTCACGCTGGCTGCCGAGCATCTTGCTACCTTGAACTACGATGGTCCTGTCAGCCTCAGCTGCGACGATACGAAGCTCTTTCCTTCCTTCCGCCTTTACTGGGATAGGGAGAAGAAATCCCATTTCCTCGTCGGCGGAACTGACGGTCCGTTGCGGGTCGCGGATCCGGACCAAGTGAAAAAGGTCATCGCGGAGGCCAAAGCGAACAAGGCTTCCAAGGTTTGTTCCTTCTTCCCGTTCCGTCCTTAGCATTGGCATATTTATACTCGAGAATAGATTCGATTATGGTGTTTAACAATCCCCGTGCCCGGTGTTGCACCAATAATTGTTGCCGCCATTCCTATCGCAAACGACCTCAAGGCGGATGCCCTCTTGAATTATCTGATTCAAGTGGTGAACGGCCTCCTCGATAACAAGATCAAGGTCATCTCGTACGCCTGTGATGGGACGCAGATCGAGCGTTCTGTCCAGGACATGTTCGTCAAATGGGCTCCCGACAGAATTGAACACTTAATCAAGGACCCCCGCGGACAGGCCCCGCCAGTCCGCATCGTTACGGCCGTCGTTCGCGGGCAGGTCATCTGCATGATTCAAGATGCTAAACACGCCCTGAAGACATTTCGCAACAACCTTTTCTCTGGTGCCCGACTACTGGCACTTGGAAGTTATACCGCGATTTACTCTCGCATCCGTGAAATGGCTTTTGCCGACGGCTCGCCATTGTTTCACCGAGATGTGGAGAAGCTGGATCGACAGGACGATAACGCCGCAACACGCCTCTTCTCCGCAGACACCCTCAAATACCTTGCCGATCACCACCCCGAATATTTGGGGGAAATCATCTACCTCTTCATCTTCGGCGAACTAATTGACGCATATCAAAATCGATCCATCCCGCATGCTGAACGAGTGAAGCTTGTTTTGCGCGCTCGCTACTTCCTGGATTCATGGAGTGCTTCCCTCGACATCTCGGGTTACTCAAAATCTGTATATTTCCTTTCACGCGAGGCCGTCGATATCACGCGAATCATCATCGAAGGATATCTCGCCCTCGTTTACATCTACCGCGACAGCGTTGACGGCATCTTCCCGCTCCTCCCTTGGCTGCACTCCAGCGAAGCCTGTGAGCACATCTTCGGCGAGTCCCGCCGCATTGTCAAGGATTTCACGATGCTTGACTTTCTGTACATGATCCCCAAGCTACGCGTCAAAATTCGCTCGGCTGTCCTCCGGGCCAAGGCCTCCGATTCGAAAGCGCGGGCTACGGGATACTCTCATACCTATTTCGACAATACCGGCCTCGACATACTTGCACTTTCGACCTTCCCGAGCGACGACGACATTGACCTTGTCGCTGCAGAGGCCGCGGAGGAATCAGACAGCCTCATTGCATTGCTCGGCCTGGCACCGTCGCAGCTGCACGCTGGTATGACCCCCACGGTGCCGATACTTCCCGGTATTAGCTTGTGGTACAACGCCGAAGAAGATTCTGAGCCGGACTCTGATGCGGACAGCATCTCCGAAGCTCAGCAGCTGCAGGACTTGATTGACAAGGCCGAGGTCTCGGTAGCCTCGCGTTCTCACAGACAGGATAAGGAACTCCTCAATTTGACTTCTGCTGCCCTCGCTCTCACCGCCGATGACATGATTAAAATGTGAGTCTATCAAAACCAGCAGAACCTGTTTTCTTACTGTTAATTTAGCCACACTTGCAATGGCAATGAGGACGAGGTTCTCGATGAACTTGTTGCCGAAGAAAATGGTAATATCCAGGCAGTTCTCGACGCTATCCCTATTCTATCAATCACGGAGGCTTCAAAACCGTTGGGTCGTGGCGTCTTAACCAGCGAGGCCATTGATTTCGATTATTTGGTGGAGCTGTGACGCCGGCACCAGACGATCCAGGCTGCACGCGGTGTACGAACCCGCATCGTTGATCGGAGCTCGGAGAAAGCAAAACAGGATTCATTGCGCCAACAGCTCATCAAGAAACTGCATCTCGCGTTGAAAGAGGAACAAGATTACGCGACTGGAACCGGCCTCGAACGCAACGCCCGCTGGCACGCACCCGCACCCGGGGGACGGGGCGCCAAGGAATCTGAGGCCACGCTCCCCGCAGGAAACTCGGCCAATGCGGCGTCAACGGCAACGGCTGTGGCTAAAGCGGTTCGATTTTATTTGAACACTTCCAAATTGGTTTTCCTAATCCAGAGACATACAGGCCGCTGGAAGGCGCAAATCTGTCTTTACAAAGGCAGGAGTGCCGAGACTCGCCGAGGTCATCAACGCTCGTGTTACAGTCTTTCGGCCCATCCGTATCGGTGATTACGGTGTCGTCCTAACCGGCCGTGGGGTGATGATCGGTTGTGGTATGTCGTCCATCGAGCGTGCTTTACTTTCAGATACTGATTTACCTAGTGTTCCAAATGCACGCCAAGGGGGGAGGCAAGAACGGTACCCACCACCCAGTGACTGATTCGGCAAATATCTCGGCACTCTCAAAGATATCAGTCCAGATTTTTGAGAAGCTTCATGGCGCTCAGTTTCGAGCCATTCCTACAGCAACAGCAATTCTGCAGACCAAGGAATTTGCGCATATTCAGCCCATCAATTTTCTCTGTTTACTATCGACGTCTCCGAAGATCGTGCCCACCGGCCTGGAACTCGGTCTGGAGGACGCTGAGCGCTTCAAAACGCTGTCGGGAGGGTTGGGTAAGCTCAACGAAGCTCTAAAATTGTTCCGCAAGCGGGACAAAGGCGAGGACGCGGAGGATGATGGGAATATGTAATTTTACTATTTTAATCGCAAATTACGAGCTAGGTAATCGTTCTAAACCGTTATTTGGGCAGCTGGGAGCAGCGGGCAGCGCTTGGGGTGGAAAAAACATTTTTTTTACGAATTTCTGGAGGCTGGATCCAAACCGGACAAAAATTCGAAATTATCAGGGGTCCTGGTGGTACGCATCTTTATCTGACGCATCCATCGACAGCACCGCCTCCGGTTGCGACAGGCGGGAGTCACCATCTGTTACGAGAGAAGTGGCTGTGTAGCCGGGAGCCCTTGAAAGCTGCTTCCACGGGAGTCCGATCTGCATCCTACCTCTCGACGTTTCCACCCATTTTACCGGAGCTAGTTCCACAAATATCACTCGATGAATCCCTTTCGTCTGCTGGGCGACCTGGCTCCATGGCCGCAAAATGCATTCTCATCTGGTCCATTCACTGGAATAAAAGTGCTGAAGGCGAGTTGCACCCTTCTCAAGAGACATTCCCCGTCGCTCACACCGTCTGCAGGCATTTCCTTCCTTACACAGGCGATGTATGCGCTCGTGTTTGTCACGCGCTACCTCGATGTCGCCTTCCGCTTCGTCTCCATCTACAACGCCATAGTGAAAGTCATCTACATCATCTCGGCATTCTATGTTCTTGGGCTCATGCACTGGATTTTTCCCCACACCCCCGAGAGCCGAATGGCCTGGCAGGCCACAGGCATTTCACTCGCAGCAGCTTGTCTTTTCTCCACCGTTTTCAACTATCAGTTTACCCTAACCGAGGTACGCACATGAGCGATATTATATCAATCTCCCCCTCTGACCCGACCGGTTAGGTTCTGTGGTCTTTCTCCATCGCTCTAGAATCCACCTGCGTCATCCCGCAACTCATCCTGCTGCGGGAAACCACCGTGCCGACCGTGATCACCTCGCACTACCTGCTCGCTCTCGGCTCATACCGCGCCTTGTATATTCTGAACTGGATATGGCGCTACGTGTTTGACAACAGGGTCGATCCCATCGCCGTTCTGTGCGGTATTATTCAGACGGCACTCTACCTCGACTTTGCATGGGTGTACTACAGCCGCCAGCGCGTGAAGTTGCGTGATGGCTTGCTCGTGGACTCGGAGGACTATAAGCGAGGGTGGATCATCAGATGGCTGAGCGGCAAGGCCTCGGAGCTGCCGCTGGAACCTCTGGGGCGTGATGGTATACCCATTGACGAAGAAGACTTGCTGGAGGGACCAATTGCATTGCCACCTAATGTAGAGGTGCATGCCCCTGCCAATAATTCAGAGGTTGTGGAGTGACATTCCTTGACAAGGTGTCTGCTTTAAAGCAAGGTACTAGGTAAATAGAGTTATTCATTTGAACTTAGAGTACAAACTTGCAACAAAAAAGGTTAAGATGGGTAAATTCAAGGTTAGAGTGGAAAGAAGAGTTGGGGTAGGTGGAATTGAGTTAAGGTGGGAAAAAGTGTTAGGGTAAGCGGATTTGGGCTTAGGTCATGCAAAAAAGCCAGGTTGGCAGTGGTTTAAGCTT
Source organism: Mycena metata (assembly GCA_029378385.1). NCBI lineage: Eukaryota > Fungi > Basidiomycota > Agaricomycetes > Agaricales > Mycenaceae > Mycena > Mycena metata. The sequence goes on along the minus strand of JARKIB010000435.1, from coordinate 83,206 downwards.
AAAGCAGAAGATTTACTGTGATTGCGCCAGATTGAAAGCTATTTGCTGTGATTTGAGGCGAGATGGTTTTCTTTTAGGTGATAGGCCTATTAAAGAAAGCAAGATCGGGCCTGACTTTGAAAAAGCCAGGTTGGCCCAAAAAAACCAGGTAGGCGATGACTTCGGCCCAAAAGTAACAAGAAAGTCAGTTGCATACAATTTGGGGTCACTGGTGAAAATATTCTGTTGCTTTAAGGCAGGATTGGCCTTAAAGAACGACTACTTGGCCCCAAGTAGTCGGACCCGAGTCGAACGGGTAAATCCCGCAGGCTTCACGATCGGGGCCACTCAAGTAGCGCAGATGCGGGCCACCCACTACCGAGCCGATTCACCTATCCTTTTTCCGTTCAATATACAAGCACTTCAATTCGGTGTTAAACAAACTCTCGAAGTCACCGCCAATAAAATACACGGCATTAGTTGGGATTGACCGTTTGAGTTCAAGTTGAAGTGGACGATTCCGGGTCGGGTGAAAGCAACAGGTCGAACTTGAATTCCCGATGATCGTTGAGTGCTAGTGCAAATAAAAACGGGAGTTGTACACAACATGGCTCGGGCCCGAGTCGAACGGGCGTCTCCTACGCGTTGATTTTTTATCTTCTTAATACCATCCACAAATGGCGCAGGGGCGGACCGTCCGCCACCGAGCCGATACAATTGTCCTCGTCAAGCTCGAATACGATTGTAGGCAACCTTTCAAAATTTCAAGTCGTTCCAACCTGAATCAAATCCTGCATTGAAGAAAAAAACCATGTCAAATTCACAAGTCAATGTGTTGTTCAACCAAAGAGCCTCCACAAAGACCAAGACGTTCCAAGATGTGGTTTCAAAGACACAGGACCTGTTTTCAAAGACGTAAGACCCTTAAGGACGCGACTCAAAGATTAAGACGTGCTTCAAAGACAACAGATCCCAAAGACAAACACTTCCTGCCGAGGCACCCGGAACATCTTTACCACTCCCTAACAGTCGGTCATGTTTTACTGATGTCGTGGGGTTGAGTGACGGGATTAGCTTGCACCAAGGTTGAATGCAGTGTTCAGTTTGTTTGCCTGCCGTGGTGGTTCAGGGTGTTTAAAAAGCGTCGAAAAGAAATCAGAGTCGTGTCGAAGATGCAATAGCTCAGCCCCGAGTCGAACGAGCAATTCCTGCATGCATTAGATCATCAATTTTGCAGATGATGCAGGTGCGGACCGTCCGCCACCGAGCCAATACACACATTTCCGTTCCCCTGAACGTGAGCACTAGAATTTTGTGCGTTGCTGAAAATAGAGAATTCAATTCCTTGATCACGGTTAAAGAGTATGTACTGTATTAGCGCAAGTTGGAGCATTTGATACGGTGATGGGTCTTAGTTTGACGCATTTGAGTTCTCAATGGGTGCCACGATAATAAAGCTTGGGAGAACAAGCCATCGAAAAAGAATCTCGGGTGGCGACCTCAGTGGCTCGGACCCGAGTCGAACGAGTGTCCTGCATAATCAGGAAATTTCATGCAGAACAACAGGTGCGGAGCGTTCACCACTGAGCGCATACGGGGTCATTTCGGGACCGAGCCAATGCCTACTTACTTGCCTGCCCTGTTACTCACCATAAATCGCACTCAAGATGATAATTTGTCATTGATAAATCCAGCGGCCACTTCGTACTACAAACGAACATGCACCCGCACAAACATGGCAACGCGATACTACTTTCAACAGTGTATGCGATAACCTTGGGTTCCCATTATAATTGATTGTCTCAACCAGATCACAGGTTGCTACAGAGAAATTGAGGGTGGATAAAAATAATTTTCCCCGCTTACATCCAAATTATGGCTCGCTCCCGAGTCGAACGGGCCATTCCAGCATGAACATCACCCACGACCATACCAAGTAATGCCAGCGCAGACCCTCTGCTACCGAGCCGATGCCCACTAACTTGCCTTGCCCGATACCCACCTATTCAACCTGCGTCAGACTGAGTTCAATTTCTTGGAAGGAAAATAAAAACCTGATGATTGTTCGTGAGCTACGGCTCAGGCTCACATCGAACGAGTTCATACACGTAACGCAGGTGCGGACCATGCGCCACCGAGCCCTCCTTTGCGCCTTGATGTACCACACGCCGATATTTGCACAGTAACGAGGTTGAAATTTTTTGCAAATCACATCTGTCGTTGTTAGACAAGGTGAGGATTCTGAACACTACTGTAGTGACTTGGGTGAAATTTGCAGGGTACAAAAAGTGGTGGAAGGGAAGAAGGAGAAAAAATGCGGGCACAACAAGCTATGGCTCGGGACCGAGTCGAACGGGTGGCTCCTAGGTATATGCCGTCACCATGCACAATGCAGGAGTGAGGACCATCCGCGGCCGAGCCGATGCCCACTTACTTATCTTCACTATTACCTACCAATAAACTCAGCACCATTTGGATTCGAACGCAGTATGCCGCCGCAGTATTTATTCGGAGACCGTCGGAAGGTCAGCAACCTTACGATTCGGCCCATTTCAACAAGCGAGTTCCGAGCGTCAACGGTTGAAGCGTCTGTCTTTGAGAGACTAACCCATCCAGCCCATGAATGTGTACGTATGTTACAGTTCTGCATACCTATGAGGGTGGTTCCATGAGCGGTCGGTGAGCAGTCGGTCGATTGTAATTTCTGGAAACATTTCCGCGTTGGCCGAGAAGCCCGAAGTTCGATATTTATTACTGCTGCCTTTGATTCACACCGCCGGGGGTTCAATTAAAAGGGGATTTTAATTGATCTTAATTCCGATAGTATGGAGATTGGAAAAAAGCGGCCCGAAACATAATCCGATATGTTTCATTTAAGGCGTGGCAGAATCTAATCTCAAATCTAATCTCTGAAATTCCAAAGAAAGCAACACTAAACTTCGAGTTTCGCCATATATTTCGCCAGCCAAGGAATTCAACGTATAAGATTAAGAATAGTTCAGCCTGAAATGAGTTTTGAGATTGAAGGTATGAAGACCAAAGAAAGCTGCCGCAATACCTTGGATTTCAGATTACATTTAAGGGTCCCTGAAATGAGAGGAATGTGTTTTAATTTAAAGCAGTGTGAAACTAAACAAGAAACCTTATGTTTAAGACCTCGGTAAACTCATCTGCAGATGGTCTGCAGATGATCTGCGGATGGTCTGCAGATCATCGGCGCTCCTCTTTTTGGCCCCAAAAATCATTGACGCCGATGATCTGCAGACCGTCCGCAGATCATCTGCAGACCATCTGCAGATGGGTTTAAAGCCATCTCAAACTTCAAGTTTCCTGTTCAGTTTCATCCACTTTTAAATGATTTTTTTTTCTCCTCATTTCAGCGCTCTTTAAATGTAACTCGAAATTCAAAGTATTGAGAAGGATTTCTGTGATCTTCATATCTTGAGTTTCGGAACCCATTTCAAGACTATTTATTTGTTTCGTTTCATGATACATTTTCCTGCTTGCGAAACGTATGACAATACTCAAAGTTTGGTGGGGCTTTTTTTTGGAATTGGATAGATTAGATTTGAGATTAGATTTCGCCACGCCTTAAATGGAACATATCGGATTACATATCGGGCTGCTTTTTTCCGATCTCCATACTATCGGAATTAAGATCAACTAAAATCGCCTTTTAATTAAACCCCCGGCGGTGTGATTCCTTTAGAAATTCGCGCTCAGGAACTAACCGCTATCGCCGTTCTACGGCCCGTTAAGTGATACTAAGTCCTACATCTGCGATGTTGAAAACCAGGCCCCATCAGGCCGAGCCTCGCCAAGGGAATGTACACGTGCTGATCGGCGAAAAACGACCCCTTCTCTTCTGCCACCGTCGTCGTCGCCAGGCTCCGTCCGCACAGGATGATATCGCAAAGCCACGGGTTGGCATTGAGTGCGTTGCAGCCCAATCTACAGAGAGTCAGAAACCAATGTCCTCATCGCCTGCAGCGACCCATCGCACCACTTGGCCGTCCTTGCGCCCTTCCGCCCGATTCGCCGCCCACGCCCCTCTCATCCACCCTCTCCCTCCCCTTGCCTTCTACCCCAACAAAGTCTAACTCCCGCTCAAAAGCCAAGCAGAAAGGATCGACAATGCTAACCCTCCTATCTACCTCCCCGGGGCCGTCTGTGGCTCTTTAGGGCTAGGTAAGTCTGCTATTATTATTTTCTGTTTCCATTGGCCTTCGTACTACCTTCCTTCGTCGGAGTTCGTCACCGATTGCGATTACGTGGGTGGTCCCGCGTTGGTTATGGATTTGCTTGGCGCGTCCATCCGTGCGCACCGATGCCGCGTCCACGAACTGCGCGCGCACTCCTCGCCGCCCGTTTGGACGTCTGTGGGATGCTGACGCGCGGTCTGTAGAGCAGCAACCGCTCGCTGGTGTTGGGCGTCGTCGTTCGCGTCGCCAATGCGATTCCCATCGCCGCGCGTCGAATCTACCACCTTCCTCCTTCCTCCTGTGGCCAATTCTGCGTCGTAGATGGGAGGGCGCAGATGCGTGCCCCGCGCTCGCCTCTTTCGCTGACGCAAATGTGGGCGGTTGGGACAGCCCTGGAGTACCCGTTTGCGGGTGATGTTCCTGGCGAGCTGGGCGGAGTACGCGAAGTCTGTGTTGCAGTTTCCACGCGGTATGCATCCCAGGGCACGAATGCGACCGCGCCACCCCCCCGCATCGCCCCAATTCCCATTCCCACATTCGCCTTCACCTTCCTTCCTTCGCCCTGTTTGTCCTTCCTCCCTTCCACTTCACTTTGTGTCCTGCGTATATCTTCTGCAGCGAGTTTTTTTTCATGAATGCGTATCGGGCACGGCGGTGCGATGGGCCGGTGAGGAGTCCATATGCGCATGTGCATGCCCGCGCCGCTGTGCGTTCGGACATTCGTACCGCTACCGATTCCAACGCCCGTCGACCCCATCCAATGCTCCTCCCTTGCTTCCTCAAATTCCGACCCCCTTCCCCATACCAAAACACCTCATCTCAATACTAAAATACGTTGACAGCAAACCCTCCTCCTCACCCCCACCTCCTGTTTCCAGAATCCACACCCCCGCCTTCTGGGCCGGCTACCCGCACCACATCTGAGCGGCGCGATGAAGAGGTACTATTTGGTGCAGATTGGGTATCGGGTGGGCCGTGGGCGGAGAGTGGGATCTGTTTTTTGTTTTTTCATTCATGCTTCGTGCTTCCTTCACCGTTGTTTTTTTCTTGTTCGCACGCACGCACATATTTTCTTTCTATTGTTGGAAGAGGGGCGTTGGACGCGTTGTCGTGTTACCCGAGCGAGTCGGGGGTTCTCCTTTCGGCGGGTGGGTATTGGGGCCGGCGCGTGATGCCCGCCCGCCCATTCTTCGTGCGTGGATGCGTTGATCTGTCGCGGAAATTGGGATGGAACGGCGGCGCGGAGCGAGACGCCCATGCTCCCCCACCGCCGCGTGAGCGCCGTACCCTGCGTGCCATGGAACGCATGCGTGCTCCCGCCCTTGATTTCGCGCGCCTCGGTCATTATTCTCCATTCCCTTCCACCCATTCTCTATTCCCTTCTCCTAACGCTCGCTGACCCGTTCCCACACCAAACAGGTCCTCCTCCTCGGTCTCGAAGAACGGCGCTCCGACTACTGGAAGTACATGGTGCACCATGTGGTTACGGTTTGGATGGTTAGGTGCGTTTCTTCTTTCGATTTGTTTTCATTCAACCTCCTTCCTTGAACCGTGGCGTCCTTCCTGCCAATGTCGTTTCGCTTTCTTGAAACCCGCGCATACCTCGTCGTGGTGTCGTGGATTCCTTCATGGGAGGTAACAGCCTGGACGGAAGCAAGATGTCTTCAGGGATCGAGTTCCTACTGCGGCGTTTTCAGGGATTCGTCGTAACGCAACTGCGAATGCATGCTAAGCTACCAAAAATTGCGCAGAATTAATTATACGAGCAGAGACCGCGCAAATGCAGCCACGACCACCCGGTTCTAGACTCGTTACCAGTCTGCGCTACGGCAAAGGAAAATGATGAGATTATTTGCCGTAGGCAGACTGGTACAACTGGGGCCACGCCAAAGGGCTGCGCCCGGAGTTTGAATTTTTGGCGGGAGCCGAGGCTGCCGATCGGGTGGCTGTGTTCAGCCATCAATTCCCCGCCAAAATCAACTTTTTCACAGCTCAGCCTTTGGGCCAGAAAATATTATTCTGAAGAGACAGAACTCAAGTTTAAAGGTTCTAAATTACCGATTTTCAAAAAAGTTCTGATAGACCCCCAGATTTGAGCAAAATCCAGCTTCGGGGAAATCTTTTCAAACTCCGGGCACAGCCCTTTGATTAAGTCCGAGTTGTACCAGTCTGCCTACGGCAAACAACCTCACCCTTTCTTTTGCCGTAGTGCAGACTGGTTACGAGTCTAACCCGGTTCACCTCCCGTTCGTTTGGTCCGCTTTTTGTTCACCCAGCTCAGACGCCGTAAGTATTCCGTTAGTACAGTAACCCAAACTCGGATCCATTCAATTGATTCAAACTCGATTATGAATCTAGACCGATACAGTACATCGTAAGTTACATTATATTTAATTTGATTTAAAACGAAACCACTCAACGTCCCCCAGTGAAACAACCGTGGCGAAGGTACTAAGATCTAAATCTGGAATTCAATGCTGTCTTTGCGGCCCTCAACAACGTTGGAGTGTCGCTCGATCCCCTCCTCTGGATCTCGATGCGTACGCGTGTGATGGACATCAGCCTCTGTCTGCCGTGGGCGCCCTGCCGCATCTAGAGACTGTCTCACTATGCTCTCCGCGCTCTGGCCTTCAGCCTTATTCCCATTGGCCAGAGTCCGCGTGTATAAAGATGGTGCCGTGCTGCATGAGCTCTGAGACCGAGACTTCGCGGTGCTGCTACTTCGTTGGGAGCCATCGGAGCCTGCACTCGGATGCAGATTTCGGAGGGCGCCAATGGCACGTATGAAGGACTAACATGATATTCATTCAGGGTTAAATTTTGTCATCGAAAGTATTGGACTGCTAAGCAGTGCTTACCGGATCGGTCGCGGCGAGCAGAGCGTACAGAAATGGGCGCGCGTTGAATATGCAATCATCTGTGGGATCTAGTCAGCGAGACGGCCTAGTCGGTGGATTTCGGAAACCACAGACCTAAGACGTTTAACCGGAAATTCTGCGAGAGGAGAACAAATTAAACAATGGCACAAGTATAAGGGACCGGCAGAGTGATGTAAAATCGTTGAGCGCACATACCAATTCGGTATTCTCTAGGTGCTTCGCGAGATACAAATCCAGAGTAGAACCGGAAAAGTTGAGGACGCAGGAAAGGAACGGGTACAGCACTGCATCGGCAAAGCGGTAAGTCCCAAATAAACAGGAGGGGCAAACCCAAGAAAACCTACCGATGCGCAGGATTATGCCCCGGAATTGCAGGATCGGCGCGGCGCTGTACGCGGCGTACTGCAAGGCGGTCATTTCGGCGGAAATGTCTGAACGTGTGCGCTTCACGGACATCTGCGTTCGTCGTCGTCAGTCTCGAAAACCCCAAGGACACACTGGCAGTCCCGCAAACGAACCCGGTGGCGGAGCATGTAGGACATGAGAATAACGAAACATACGAGCTCCGAAGATGCCATAAGCAATATCCAGAACGACTGCGTCGGAACGAGCCACCGAAACTTCAGGTCGTCACAGAGATCGTTGTAAAGACCTTTGAATTGCCCTGCGGCCAGAGGACTGATAGTACAGACCCCCACGAGGAGGGAAGACCCGATCACGTAATATTTTTCCATTATGAGCCCGTTGACCCCGTGGATCAGAACCAATCTAGCGAGGTTTAACTCATTTTGAGCGTGATTTTGTAAAGGGCGGACTTACTGGAGATTCAGAGCCATACAGAAGTACATGCAGGCAGAGAATAAGAGCGAACCCTGCAGGACATCAGGATAAAGCGGCCGAATTCTAGCCGCCGTGGCACGTACGTTACTAGCGAATGCAGCGAAAGTACATCCAGCGGAGGACGGGGGACCCTTCATGAGGTTTTCCATTGGAACCAGGGTGACAGAAAGGATGAAGCTTGGTCGGCGAGGTGAGACAAAAATGTAAGTGGGGGAAATGCGTCTGGCACGCACTTGGATACCAAGGCGTATACGAGCAGGCGGAAGCTCACGCGGTGCAAGTGAGGCCGCGCCCGACGTTGCGAGGCAGTGTATGCAAAAGCCATAAGCACCATCGCGGAGAGGACGATCCCAGGCATCAAAATCCCTCGGACCAAATCCCTGCGGAGAGTTGAAGCGTCAATGGCGCCAATCCGCCGAGCACGACATTCAGCGTACCTCAAATGGTCATCGAAAGAGCTGGGTGTGTGCTTTTTGGAGTCGGACATAACCGTAGGAAGGAGGAAAGAGCGACACAGAAAGTAAAATATGATGACGTAAACGGGGACCTTTGCTTCTAAAACCCTCGAGTTCGTTGTCAGCTGTCGGCTTCTTTATATATCAAGATTAGTGCCGGTGAACCTTACGGCTCTAGTGGTCGGCAGTAACTAGTCCCAAACCGACGACACCAAGGGGTACCCGCCGGAGAATGCCGAGACATCGGCTAACTTCTGTGTGTACCACGACAACATCCCATTTCAAAAACACGTTGGGAAGGTCAGAAAAGAATTGAGTTTTTTGGCGATGAAAACTCGGTTGAGGGATGAATTTCGCGGAGCCTCACAATACTCGCGAAGTTAGCTTACACCGGTGTCAAAAGAACCCTTGGTTCAGGTACCTCAAATCGGTACTGAACCTCACTAAAGGTTGACTAAAGATCGGCAAAAAACGCTTTCCCTGGGGAAATTACCATATTTAGGACGTACGCGACCATTACGATACCCAGTCCCCCTGCGCGAATCTGAATCGTTAATTTAGTTTTCGGCTCCGTGTAAAGGATGACACCGCCAAGCTTGGATGGCGGAGGGAGAGAAAGACGAAGGTCGCCGGCCGGGGGTTCATTTTCGACCACTAGTACTTTATCTCTAGCACTTTCAATGAAACCCACAACCGAATGGTGGAGACCGACAAATGATAATTGAATATATCACCCTCAGCATAGGTCACTACGTCGACCTACATTCACCTACATTCACCTTAGCTGACCTTGACTGACCTACGCAGACCTGCACGAACCTACATCCACTTATGCAGACTGCACGTAGGTGGCTCTCAGTGTCGATCCATGTAGGCCCCTGAACTCAAGCTAAGTCTAGGAGGTCCTTGAATGCAGTGACTACGTCAGTGCTCCATGGACCCCAACCCGCGCGCACTTTGAATGGAATTTGAATTGAATTGAATTTCGAAGTGAAAAAAAAGAGGGCTGAAACTTGACACAGGCAATGTACCTCATCCGGATTCGGCAGATAGAGTTTACGTATGGTTTAAATGACCCGGCTTAACGTGAACAAGGCGGGTTATTCTGGGAATTATGGCGTAGGCGAGAGCCACGTGGCTGGATACGTAGATTTAAACCTTGTTCAAACCCGGGGGTCTCCCTTTGTAAGGGTATTTCCACGACATGAACAGGCAATCAGGCAACCTACTCACTTTTCTTTGCACTTTTCGATCGGCTGCAACTTGCCTGAACCCGTTTTGAACCGCGGCAATCACCAGCCCGCTGCACAAACATTGATCGGCCGGAATATTCCGTTCCCTTTTTTCAAAGACCATGCCACTCGGCCTTAGCCCCCCCCCCCCCTTTTCTCTTGTTCTTTTGCGGAGCGTTTGGTTAGTACGGGTCAGACTAAATTCCTCTCACCTTTCAACGTCCACAAACGGCGGCCTTCAGGATCATACAAGACGACCATGTTGTATGCCTTGGAATGAAACCCGGCCAGATGCAATCTATTATTTATTGCTTTGTACCACTAGTTCTGGATTCCCGCTGCGATGCGGGGTCTTTCTAATCTATAACACGGTCGTTCCGGAGTTTCTAGATGAGGTGAGCAGACTCTGAGACAATAATTCTGTAAAGGCGCGTCGTGCCTCGGACCAGCTTAAAGCCTCAAACCTCAAATTCTCAAAGCTCAATGATCTTCAAGTAAATCAAGACTGTCCTTGCCGTATCTACGAGATTATAAAAGACGCACATGGCATCGTGATGACTGTAATGAGGTACAAATTCATCGAACTTATGTTACATGTATTGTGCTTGTGCTTCCCCGTAGTTTCCTTCAAATGAAATATTTTTCCTTACTGTTCATGTCCCCGGCAAAATCAACCCGCTATCCAGTCTATGTCGACTACGTGGGTTCTATGGGGGTCTATGAAACAAAAACCGCCCCTTCCACCTTTCTATATAGAGGACCGCTTGCTATGATGTTTTTGATGTCTCTCATGGTCTTTGTTGGGCTATAAGGCGATTCCAGTTTCTCCTGATGGGGCAGTGCACACAGCCCGAGGGAATTTTTTAGCCTTCTCATACACGCCAAATTGCTGTCACCCCACTCTTTGCCCACCACCATCCCACCTCATGGACACCGAAGCTCACCCAAAGAGTGAACACACCACCGTGGACAACACTTCATTTGCGGCTGTTGCCTCGTATGCATCCTCCTACCTCACACAATGATTGGATCCTAATTTGTAATGTCGACTTCAGCGCCGGCGGCACCTTCTTCACGGGCTCGCAGGGATTCACCATAAAGAACAGTATCTTTAATTATTACACACACCGCTGCTTCGACTATGCCTCCAGGTTAGAGCACCCACCACATCTCCTTAGCTGATCAGCAAAACTATCAAATGACATAGACTCGTAACCAGTCTGCGCTACGGCAAAAGAGAGGGTGAGGTTGTTTGCCATAGGCAGACTGGTACTACTCGGGCTTAATCAGAGGGCTGTGCCCGGAGTTTGAAAGAATCTCCCCGAAGCTGGATTTGGCTCAATTTATTGGGTCTCTCCAAATCTTTTCAAAAATCGGTAATCCAATCCCTTTAAATTTGAGTTTTGCCTCTTCAGAATATTCTTTTATGGCCTAGAAAAGTTGATTTTGGCGGGGAATTGATGGCTTGACACAGCCACCCGATCGGCACCCTCGGCCCCTGCCAAAAATTCACAGCCCTTTGGCGTGGCCCGAGTTGTACCAGTCTGCCTATGGCAAACAACTCATCACCTTCCTTTGCCGTAGCGCAGACTCTACAAACGACATAGATGTTTTTTTTTTTCATTACAAGTCTTTGAAGAGTCTTCAAAACTCGTTACTAGTATTTACCATCGATTTTACCGCCATCTAGATCTGAAAGTGCTTTTTCACATGAAATAGGGCTCATGGACTCTGCGCATACGTCACGTGCTTTGCGTGACTTTCGAATGAAAAGGTTAATGGCACTTTTTTTGTGGGCCTAATTGGGAAATCCAGTACCAAGGAGTCCTTGAAAAAAGTCCTCCGGAACTTTCCTTGGTCACGCATTTGTAATTTAGTCCCAGTTGCAGTTGGCATTAGGCTCGCAATTGGCCCAAAAAGCGTTGATGGTAAGATTTTCAGCAGGGGTCACACCATGTGATGTATGCTGATAGTCCATTGGCATGAGCCCTATCTTACTAACTTCTTAGTGTACCTAAATCAAGAGGCGAGCGATTCGTTATCGGCGCACAGATCAATACACGTGACGACCACCCCCCCCCCCCCCCAAATCGGGAACAACTCCGAGAGCTTCAACCCCTGCGGCCTCATTCAACGACGACACACTGGGCCCGGAGACGCGGCACAAATGTTTCTATAGTATACCTGCCACTCTGGGGCACCCTTGGATACCCACTTTTCACCAAAATTTCCGTTTCGTACTCGCACAAGGAGGATAACCAAAATAGTCACCCCTTGACATGGAAAAAACACGATGAAGTTTTTTGTAATAACTTTTGCATTTAAAATGATGAGAAAATGAAAACCTTTGGCAAAGAAATGCAAAAGATATGCTTTGTTCAGCATATCTTTTGTGTAACTCTTGAAATTTGTTCTTCTCAGATATGCGAGACTTATTACAAACATTTTCATCATATTTTTCCAATGTTATGGCATGAATTGTTTGGTTATGCTCCCTGTGTCGCACCCTGACCTTGACCACCGAGTGTCCGCTGGGTTACTGTATCAGTGTGGGACTACACCTTGGAATGGTTGCCCTCTAATTTCCAGGACCGTAAAGAGCTGTTGAGGCTTAGTAGAGGCTAATTTCTATGGTTCTCAGTAGTTGCTACACGCTCAGGGCCATTTTTCTTGCGATAGATATTTGCTTTAGACTTATAAACATGCTGCATACCATTTCCTAACCCACAGGGGCCCAGCCTCGCTCAGGCCATTGGAATAACACGGAATTCCCGCTATCTTTAGTAGTGGGTTTTGGGGGTCGCTAAAATTGATGGGAAAAAACCCATATTAGGCCATTATTTCCTTAAATGGTTGGGAGACGTGATTGCGTGATGCCATCAGGCATTAATGCTCCGTCTTTGATGCCCCTTTCTGCCAATCCCCTCTTTCTCTCCTTGGCCGTATCGACCCGCTTGTCTCCCCCCATCCACTGCTTTTCTCAATGGCCTACTTACAAGTCAACGGAACTGCTGTCTTAACTGCTAACACTCAAGAGCACCATCGAACGGCTCTGTCGGAACGCTTTCTGGGGACTCTCGCACGCACTCATCCAACTCGTCTGCTCATTACCACCTTTGTCCCTGGGTTTCAACTGCCCTCTGTCTATCTCGAGTGCGACGTCATTGCCGATGCACAGTACGATATCATCGTAGGTGTAGAATGGGCGACATATATATGCGAGGGTACTTGGCATGGGGTATCGCCCGGACAACCACTTCGATGCTTGGGCCTTTTTAACCGATCCTCTGCACCCTTTTCGTGTGTTCGTTCCGTCATCTAACACTGGGGATTCACGACATTTATCTCAGGCACCTCGCCTCTCCATGGTAATTATCAGTCCCTTTCGCCCCTGCTTATCGCCTAAAATAAAATTCTCCAGCAACTATCACGCGTGCAGCGTCGCCCCATACGAGCCCTACAGGTGTGCATTCTGGACCCAGGATCAGCCAGCACGGTACTTTACTTCCTCTCCGATTTTTTTCATTCCACGCTCATTCGTTCTGCAGACCACACTCCTCGTGATGCTCTCGAGATCGGTCGCCTAGCCAGCCAGGTGACTCTGGATGTACGCCTCTCTTTCTTCTCCTTTAAGTGCACATCTGACTTCTTTAAGCACCTTCCCCGGTACCACTCATCCCTCTTGACTCTGAAACTCTGAGCCATACTCTGAACTCTGAAACTCTTACTCATACCCCTGCTTCGAGATGTGGCCACTTTGTATCTCATGTCTTCGACGACACTTTCCTCCACTTTGTACCCACTACCGTAGAACATCCAATTCCTGGGCCGTCCAATACAGCTGACAGCTCTGTCCCCGCGCCGTCCAAACGTAAACAACCCGCTCGTTCCCATCCATTGCTCACTCAACGTGAATCCCGTGGAATCGACGCCATTGAGCGACTTCTCTTGTCTCCGTCTCGCAACGCCAACATCTTCACTATGGATCAAGAGAATAGGACATGCCTTATGGGCTTCCATCATATCCCTTCTACTCCCGACCTCACCCTCCCTGAGTCGCGCAATATCATGCTGCTTCACTTGCTGACCGGTTTCTGTATCGACTCTTGTGATCCCGTGTCCAGCAACCAACATGCATGTCACTGTCGCACCTTCTGCTCTGTTTTTCCGAATTCCTGCGACATGGTCTTTGAAGTCCTCAGCGTGCTCTTGTCTGCTTCAGAAGAAAAACTCCCCGATCATAGAGCCATATTTGTCTTGCGTTGTTTAGGATTGACTGATGATACCCGCTTACGTTTCCTCCTCCAACTCTCTTTAATGTGCCGCAAGCTCCTCCAGGAGTACTCTGTTTCCGATACCCTCGACGAATTGTTCAATCGTCTAGAAAAGCTGCCCAAACCTTCTCTCCTCGTATTAGCCCAATCACACAGGCTCAAGACCGTCAAAGTCGAGACCAGTAAACAACTGCGAGCTTCTATTTGTCACCACGTTGCACTTGGATCTTGTACTACTCGGGAAGACTACGCCTCTTATCTGGCATGCTCATCTATTGAAGCACAGATCTCTTCTCCGCTCTTTACGCCCGGGAGGAAAATAGTTGATATAGTACTATAGGATAAGCCTTGGTGACGTGAAAGGCAGGATAGCGGGCATTGCCGCGCAGCGGGCTACACAAATTATTGCCTACGGCCACCTTCGGAGATGTGTCCCAAAATGGGAATGCCACGTGTGTTGATCTGTGTCCGCCGATAACGAATCGCTCGTCTCTTGACCTAAATAGTTGACATTGTACAGCGGTAAATAAGCGGTACCGACCATTGACCCAGAAATACTGTACTATTTCGTTCAAATCGACAGTCACGCGTCACGCACCCCCCTGTCGATGTCGAATTTCGGTCGAGATCACGCGTCACTCGGGCCTCTGTCGAACCGCCAAGTGGTCACGCAGGTCCGCAAACTACCAAAAAGTGCAAAAAAGACGAAATTTTCCGTTCAAAATGTCGAAATTTTCGGGGTGTCACGCAAAAATTCGGCGCCTGTCGAAATGTCGAATAGGTAAAACGTGTCACGCGTCACCCCCCTGGTCGATTTGAATAAAATAATACAGTATGTACGGCCGTTCGTAGTGGTTGAGTGTGTTCAAATGTTGCCAAAAAAATGGAGTCGTATCGAATGGGATGGCTCGGGCCCGAGTCGAACGGGTAACTCTCTTGCTTCTTCAACGGTTCTCATGGAAAGAAATGCAGAGGCGGACCATCCGCTACCGAGCCGACGGCATGTCTGCCTGGATCCTCAATACACGCTCTTAAATGTCTTGCGGTAGACTTCAATTCTGATTCGTTGCAATCAAGAAGCTCGCGCACCTTCGCTGTGATATTCCCTGTCACCTCCGAGTCAATATGTACTAGAGTGCTATTGGTTATGGCGGCTCCCTTGGACTCCGAGACTGATTCAGACCCAGTGGCAAAATAATTTACTGTAAAAACATTCCTTCGACTGCAATACCAGTGGCGCGGACCCGAGTCGAACGGATAATTCCTGCATATATTGCATCGAGGCATTTACACAGATGATGCAGATGCGGACCGTCCGCCACCGAGCCGATACCAGTATTCTTGTGCCTCTGAATGTGAGCCCTGGATTTTTGCCTGCTGCTGAAAACAGAGTATTTTTCAATCACGGTAAAGCACTATTAGCCCCAGCTGAACGGCGATGGCTCCTAGTTTGACGCAGTCGAGTTCGCCATGGGTGTCAACGATAATTACAGCTGTTTGCAAAATTTATGGCAGTGTAAGCCCGGCAAAAGCAAACCATTAAAAAAACATCCCGTTACACCGCGCAGTGGCGCAGACCCGAATCGAACGGATAACTCTTGCTTTAACAGCACAATGTTCACGAAAGAAATGCAAGCGCAGACCATCCGCGACCGAGCCGATACCCACTGACTTCATTCCCCAGCCACCCACCACGAACGGCACTCAATGCGGGAAATGCAATGCATTATGCCACCGCAGCAATTTATTCGGAGACTGTCGGAGGGTCAGCAACGCACACCGGCAATCACGAAATTTCGGGCGGCCCGAGCCGCAAATCGAAACTCAAAGTGTTGAGTTAACAATAGTTGGGCGTGAAATCCAAGCTGATTCTCTAAGTTTCGTAAAAGAATTCATGTGCGCTGAAAGCCAAAGAAAAATCTTTGTATTGGACTTAACTGAAACGTTAATGGTACTCAAAATTTCAGTTTACAAAAAAGGCGAGTCGAAATCATGTTGCGAAACTAGAGGTATCGACATACAAAAAGCTGGAGCTGAAACTAATATAAAATTTAGTGTCTCAGGTGTGCTTTCAGCACCGCTGAAAGCAAAGTCGAAACTTTGCATTTCGAACGAGGTGAAATTAGACCAGATTTGATTTCACCTGGTTCGAAATGCAAAGTTTCGGCTTTGATTCCAGGTGAGGTGAAAGCACACCTGAAATGCTAGAATCCGTATTGGTTTCAGCTACATTGTTTTGCATGTTGATGCCTATGGTTTCGCAACACAATTTCAGCTTGCACTATTTGTAAACTGAAACTTTGAGTACCATTAAAGTTTCACTGAAGTTGAATACAAAGACTTTTCTTTGGCTTTCAGTGCACACTATGACGTTCCCGATGTTGCATAAATCAAATCACCGCGTGCGCGAGTTGGACCGCAAACTTTTTTTCCCTCAAAAATTGGAATGCTCTCATATTGCACCAGCAGTTAGTATATAACCTGATTTGAGTCTTCCCACCCAAATTGTGCTTGATTTCGGCAAAATGAAGGTCAAACCGAGAATTGATGTGAAGGGTCATCATGATCACATAACCTGCCGAAGACGGCACCTGCCCGCCGCGGTCATAAGACTGGCTAAACTGCTACTTTCATGACACTAAGCCCAAGTAGTCAGACCATACAAGTTCTCTTTTTTTTGTAGAGTGGAAAAAACTGGATTATGGTCTGATTCCGTTCGCGCATCAAATACCGTAGGTCGGGCTTCCCGATTAGGAAATTCCCAATTGGGAAACACCAATTGCCCTACACCAGGGAATCAACACACAATTTGAGCATAAATCTTGGCTGAAGTGGTTTTATAAGCCCTCTGCGACTGCCTGCCCGTCAGTTCCACAATTGAGGTTGCGGAGTACGGTTTTACGACCTATTGATGTGGCTGCACATGAGATTCACACGACAAGAATTTCTGTTTGCGACGCGGTCATGAGAAAGAAAATTGGGCCCTATTTCCAAGGTGATACCTAGCCATTCCCTCAAGCAACAACTATCGCAATTCCATCTCAGGCGGGAGCACAGCAATCGAAGCGGCGAACGCTCAACCTACGGTATCAACCTGACAAACAAATCTAGACCAAAGCTCAAGGGCTCTTCTAGTTTGCAGCTCTGTATCTCTTCCAATATCTATCATTTCCGTCAACCTAACCCTAGTTTTCTTCCACTCCACAAAAAAAAATACATAAAAAATTGTATGGTCTGACTACCGTGTGAAGTTTTAGGGAGGCAACAGTCATGGGTAACGGCGGCGTCGTTGCGTTACTTATTCTGTGGTCGGTTACGGTAACGGTAGGGTCTGTTTCTTTGAAAAAATTGTGATACGGAGAAAAAATAGTCGTAAAAATTCCGCTGGCGCCGGAAATGAGCTAAATTAGCAAAATGCTCGCAAGGACATCTCCCTTAACACCAAATATGTTCACAAGGCCTCTAAATTCACCCCGACTCACCCTGGAAAAAACAATCTTGTTGCCTCTTGTGACCGCGGCGGGCCGGTGCCGCCTTCGGCAGGTTATGTGATCATGATGACCCTTCACATCAATTCACGGTTTGACCTTTATTTTGCAGAGATCAAGCACGGTTTGAGTGGGAAGACTCAAATTAGGTCATATACTAACTGCTGGTGCAATATGAGAGCATTCCAATTTCTGAGTCAAAAAAAGTTTGCGGTCCAACTCGCGCGCGCGGTGATTTGATTTATGCAACATCGGGAACGTCATAGCACACAAATTCTTTTACAAAACTCAGAGAATCAGCTTAGATTTCAGGCTCAACTATTGTCAATTCGACGCTTTGAATTTCGACTTGCGGCTCGGCTCATCCGAAATTCCGTGATTGCCGGTGTGACGTGATAATGTTCTACGCACCCATGCGGTCGGTCAATTGTAATTTTCTTGAACGAGTCCCGCGCTGACCGGGAAGCCCGAAGTTCAATATTTATCTAACCTGTCTTGGATTCCCTAGGAATTTGGGCTCATCAACTAACCGCTATCGCCGTTCTACGCCCCACTAAGTAACATTAAGTGCTACATCTGCGATGTTGAAAACCAGGCCCCATCAACGCCGCTCGGGCCGAGACTCGCCAAGGGAATATCCACGTGCTGATCGGCAAAAACGTCCCTCCTCTCTCCGTCCACCACCGTGGTCGCCAGGCTCCGCCCGCTCATATCCACCAGAGCAAAGCCTAGGGTTGGCATCGCAGAAATTCAGAAGAAACTAATGGCCCCAGCGACCCATCGCACCACTTGGCCGCCCTTGCGCCCTTCCCGCCCGACTCGCCGCCCAGTGGCACCCACGCCCCTACAAACCGCTATTGACCCAGCAGGTTTTTGCGGAGCACGTGCTGATGCGATTTATATCATAACGGCATTTACGTTTTGGTGTTCTGAGGCATATTTCGGGCTGGGGGGAACGGTGTTCCCCCCAGACCCCCCTTCTTTTGCCTGACGGCGTATCTGTGAAATTTAATTGAGCTTCTCAGGTTTTTTTACGGCTAAATCTGAGTTTTGAATAGGGTTTTTTCACCTAAATCTGAGTTAAATCATTGTTGAAGCACGGGGAAGACCCCCCGTGGACCCCCTTCGCCCGCCGCGGGGCCAAAGCGTAGTGCTGCGCTCGCCGCGGGGCCCGCTGCGCGGAGCGTAAGGCAAAAATAGTTTTGTAGTAGGTCAAGCGTCCTCACGGAGTCGATCGAGTGACCGCAAAAATATATATTACTTAGTCACGATCAACGTTAAGCAGCGTAACCATTCAGCGACACAACCAACGTCAAGATCTTAGATTGAGGCCCCTACTCCAGTAAATAACGATCGGAAAAGCTTGCATCAAAGCACATTTCTTTCACTTTTCTCTCATCTGAGCAGGAGAATAATGTCATTTCAAGCCTAGGGTGGGTGTTTTAGTGATTAAATTGACCTGCATACCTTTGTACCATCTTCCACCTTGTTATAGTGAATAACAGGGTGAAATCTGCAGCACTTCCCGATTAGGGTGTCTCCGGTATCAGCACGTGTTCCGCAAAAACCTGCTGGGTCAATTGCTTCGACTCACGCCTAGGGTTGCGGAAGAAACCGGGTGGTAACTGGTAGATGTAACTTACCGCGGTCACGTGCAGCGTAAATTACCTATTTGTGGTAGGTGGGTCAAAAGAGCCTGGTATATTACCTCCACACGACACGGTCACATGTCTAAACCTCGCGTTATATTGAAATCATTTAAATAGACGTACAGCAGCTTTCAGGACGCACCAGGAGGCCAAATTCCCTCAATTTGAAAAAGTTGTGACGTCGGAGTCGACGAGAATGATCTAATATACTGTACTACAAACACAGCTCAAACAGGCAACAGCATCATTTTCCAGGTCAATCGAATATCGACCGACAATGCAGAAAATGTTAAGGCTGTGTCCAGAGTGTTGCAAGGAAACACACAGCTGAACACGGGCCAGCACCTGAAATTCAATCGGGAGAGAAACCTTATCGTAGACCACTTGCGCGAAGAGTTGAAGGAAAATAAGGCACTGGACCCAGCGGCTCAAGGGATTAATTTATTGGAATTGAATGTACAGACGAGGGCGACTATTGAGAATCGCGCAATATTCTGTTGCTACAGAGCTTTGAGATACATGACCAATCGGGAACAAAAATTTTCACCTCGTCACAAACCATCTTGCGCACAAAATCACTCGCTCTCCATGGACAAAACTCCCGCCGACGATCCAAGCTGGCGAAAGAACGGACATCAGTACAACGATGTCCCACCGGCAGTACAAACCCACGTACGCGGGAAACTTAAATTGACCCTGCTCCTGCGCGGCCTGTATCTTCCTCACCCAAAACTGTCGGTGGTCAATTTAGTCAAATTCACTCATCCCCCGATGGCCGATACCATTGCCGACTACAAAATCCCCATTGGCCACAATTTCTTCAGCGAGGACGACAATCACTCCGACCTTGACCTCCTTACCTCGGAGATTATCGTACCTCCTCCCGCCATCATTTCGGCGTTGGTTTCCCAGGCCCGCCAGCGTTATTTGGATGGCGCAGAGTCGATTATTTTGCCGTGGACGGGCCAGCTGTATCCACTCTCGGTCCTAGAATTATGGACCGAGCTGCAGGTGGTCGTCAGGCCGAATATGGAAGCATGGGCGAAGGGATTGAAATGGTTAACTGACCTGGAGTCAAAGGGGTTTCGCAAGGAGGTGGAAAAAACTCTGAAGCTACTCGACACGTTGGCGTGGACCGGATGAAACTCAGGCAGGTTATCTTAAGTTCTAGGTGCTTAAAACCGCCACTCAAACTTAAGTTCAGCGGAACTGAAGTTCTTCGCCCCGAGCGTGCAGGCGCGCCACGCACGCACGCCTGGCGCTTGCATACTTCCCTCACTTACAACTCAAGTTGCGCGGGGAACTCAAGTTTCGCAGGAACTCAAGTCCTGCACAAAACTCCAGTTCAGCCAGAACCTTCAGTTTCGTTTGTGAGCTTGAGTTTCTATTTTCAAACTTTAGTTACATCCGATCTCCAAACCTATTCAACAATGAGAAAATTAGGTCACCGTCGGCGCGGCTGCACGACGACGGGGAGCCGTGGTACACCACCGACACGCCCATTTCGAGCAGTCGGTGGGGGTCTCCCAGACGCTCCAAGCCTGGGCCGAATATAGACCCACTCGAGAGTAAAGGCATTACCGCGAATGGCCATCGCGCAATTCACCCATGATGTTAGCACATACTGTAGGTTGCATAAAGTGGTTGCCGATGAATCACGTCAGTGGAGGTTCGAATATACAGAGAACACAGTCACGCACCGTGACCGGTGACCGAGGTCGGACAACTTGTGGCGTTGAACGCGACCACGAGACAAAGCAGCATCTTGACTCGAGGTAGCACAGCTAGACAGCGTGTAGCATCTATTGTTTCTTTGAAACACAGCTAGATTAATATTCAAACTACGGAGTAAATTAGTATTACCTCGTAGCGCAATTCACCGAAACGTTAGGGTGGTATAACTCGGGACCCGTTGGCAACATGCGCTGCAGTGCTACCGGTCAATGAATCCCGGGGGAACTGAGTGTATAGAAATGAAACACTTACCGTGACCCACTCAGCGGGTGGCATAGACAAGTGGTGCTCACGGCGGAGAATCAACGCGAAGGGACCGTAGAAGTCGAAGAAAATTATTGATGGATTGATATGCACGTCTAGCGAGCCGGTCGACACTGAAGTATGGTGAAGAGGGTCGGGGCCAAGTGGCACTGGTGGTGGCTTGGGTGGTGGTCGTAAAGAAGAAAGGCGCCCGGCCAGTGATGAGAACAATGTGATGCGGGCCGAGACTCCGTAACGTTTACGCGACTTGACTCTTGACTTTGTCTTGACTTGCTCGCTGCACGCTGTCCTTCACTAGCTTCCCTCCTTTTCTCTGGCTTTCTGACCTCACTCTTTTTTGCCCTGCCTCTCGATTTGCTCTGGACCACGCGCACGTCGAATTTCTTGACAAGTTTGAGTGGCATGGCAAGTGGTGTTCTTGTGTGCCACCTTTTGACTTTTTCTTTTTGCAACATCGCTAACTGGGCCACGGATGCTCGAGGTTATCCCTTGGCACTTGCTATCTCCATTTTCCCTCGGGATTCATAGGTGTGCCACCACGACCCGCAACTCCAATTGATGGGTGGCGCATGCGTCTCGTGCGTCCTTCTCCCCTCCCGTTCTATGCTACTCGCAATGGCTTTACGCTGCTCTCTTTGGAATGCAAGCAACCTGGGTCGGCACGGTCTTCTCCGGCACTTACGCGATGCCAAGCGGCGAAACCTACCGGCACTCAATTCCGTCAACAGGACCTGAACTATGACCAGCTTGTTCCAGAAGAGGAGCGGGGCGACCTTCAACATCGCGCAAAACACCTCAGATTAAATTTCCAGTTTGTGCTGCCCCCGTCTGATTTGTATTCACTGGAAGTCGAAAAGGTGCCAAGGGAGCATCACAGCGGCCCAAGCCCAAGTGCGCGAAAGCAAATTCAATTTGTAAGCTCGCGCACAAGCCTCAAAGCCGCCGATTGGCCTGAAGGAAGGTAGAAAGTTCTTGGATACACGTCACGGAACTAAAGTTGTCGTTCACAGAGCTTAAGTCCCGTAACAAACTCAAGTCTACTCCTACACTCAAGTCCCGCGTTGATGGACTTGAGTTTGAGTTCGCCACAACTCAACTTCATAATTACCCTCATCAGTCCAACGTCATCTCTTCAACGATATGAATAACTTCAGTTCAACTTCACAGGTCTTAAGATTATATGCAGCAAGAACTTGAGTCCCAGTATTACCCTGTATCAGCTTCCCTCGTAGTGCCTTGAGAAGAAACTTAAGTTTAGGTGAACTTAAGTTTGACCGGCGGTATAAAGCACCCCGATCTTAAGAGAAGCTAAGGAATTACTTGGGACCGGCCATATTCCGCTGTCAGCGATGCACAGCGGTCCAGGGTATTCTGTCGGAGGGAACTCCGTCGGCGACCCCATCCTGTCACTTACTCGCTATTTGTCGAGGGATTGGTTCACCAGCCAGCATATCGACCAGATGCTTGATCTTGTCTTGTACGACGTCCAGCAGAATACTCCCTCGCAGGAAATCGAGATGATGACCACCGCGATTACCACAGAAATACTGGCGCAGTATCGCAAAACTCCGCGCGACTATAATCCCAGTGGGAACCGCTTCCTCCAACGCTTTGGCCAGAAACTCCAGGCGGGTACGGACACAGCTGGTGTGTTTCATGTCAACGAGAATCATTGGGTCGGAGCCGTGGTCGACGTGCTTGGGAAGTCGATTGAGTTCGGTGATCCAGGTGGAGGGGAAGAAGAGGATGTCGATGTTTGTGCGGCATTACGTTGGTTTGTTGACTTACATCTCGGCGACTCTGAGGACGTCTTTACCTCGTCTGCTCTTTCCTGCACCGAACAACGCGACAGCTACAACTGTGGCCTCTATGCGCCCAACGCCATTGCACACAAATTTCTCCCGGACCGGCACAAGCTAATCAGCGCGGATGTCGATCTAGGCGACATTGGACGACTCGTTAGTCTCCGACGGATAATCACCAAGTTCCACAAAAGTCATGTACGCATTTTGAAACCTTCGGAGATGCCGGGCACTTACAATAAATCTAGGGGTCCTCGGTCAAGGCCGCACCAGCCATGATCTCCCAACGACTGCACGAATTCATGAATCCCAATCCGCTGCGCCGCTCGCGAAGCACCACACCACCTCGACGGGACGATGACCATCTCTCCCGTGCACTCCGTCAACTTTCTGTCTCACCAAAGAAACCCAAGCAGAAGCGTGCCAGAGCAGATGAGTCGGACTCCGAACCCCCAACGCCGCAACTTGCAGCCATCTTCAAGCTGAAGGCACCTGCAAACAATCCCGGCAAAAAAACAGTCAAGAAGATTGCCGCAAAAGCGCAGACGGCGTCCAAAAAGCCCGCTGCTGCTCAAGTCAAAAAGGAGAAGAGAGCCGAAGCATTCAGATTGGTAAGAGTGTCCGCATTTAACACGTTTAAATACTTACCGCCACTTTACGCACAGCACGAAGAGGCGGCTGTCCTTGCCCTTCCCCCCGACATCGACGAATCCACTCAAGCGAGCTCCGGCAGACCACGTTCCGGAGTCATGGACACATTAACGGTGGAAGTGGAGTCCAAGACACCGAGTTCCCGCGCCTATCGTTGCGTCGGTGACGGATGCCCCAAGGTCTTTAATCCGCGGACGGTGGCGCGGGTCCTCGCGCACTCGAAGCGTTGCCTGAAGGTGTCTTCTGCGCTGCGGCGGTTTGCCTCTCAGCACAGTGCGGCAACTTCTCCGGGTGCCCGCGCGGAAGAACTGTCTCGTGGCCTGACTGCTGCCCAGTTAGCCCCGCCGTCTCAGCCGACTGAGTTCTTCGGCGCTGCAGGCGCGAAACAGGTGCGCGAGCGTTACGCTGCGCTACTTGATTTGGCAATCGTCAAATTGTTTTCCGCTGCCGGTCTTCCCCCACGTCTCGCCGACTACCCCGAATACAAAGAAGTTTTCCGTTTGGCTCCGCTTGCGGGTCCCCACTATGTCCCTGCCGGGCGTACCATCCTCATGGATAATCATATCATGAGCGAGCAGGAGCGAGTTCGGGGCCTTCAGCTCGCGTTTCTCAAGACGCAGACCCGTCTCAGTGTCTCCACGGATGGCGGGGACATACGGTGTGGTGAAAACTTTTATACCATCCATGCTTCCACGGCAGACGGGCGTTCTTTCATTTTGGAGGGTGTAGAATGTACGCTAGTTTCCCACACGGCAGAATGGATCGCGGACACGGTGATGGAGGTAATGTTTATACTGCTATTCATGCCCAGCTGTTACTGACATTCGGCCAGGCCATGAAAACTATAGGTATTGAACGATTTATTGCGGCCTCGTCCGACAACACCGGCAACACGCGCGGCTTTCGACGAATTATTTGCGAGAGGATTCCTACCATGCTCAATCTACCGGACCCGAACCATCATCTCAACAACACTATGAAGGACGTCCTGAAGCTCTTATACTTCAAATTGGTCCGTCTCTCCTTTTTTGTGGATGAGTAAGCGCTGACATTTTTCTCAAGTACATTAAGATCTTGCGCACGACCCTCAAGACTTACAGCCAATCCAAGCCATCGAAGCGGATGCTCAAAGGGCTTCGAAAGACGCAAAAGACCGGTCGCGGACTCGAATCCATCGGCACCACACGCTTCGCCACCGTGACCTTGTCTGGTGTCTCTGTCAAGCGGAACATGAACCCCCTTCGTGACCTCAGTACCAATGGGCAGGTCGAGATCAAGGTAAGCGGAGTCGACTGACATGAGGCCTTCATTAATTGATCTTGTCGTTAGAAATACAACGGCTATTTCATCAGAAACTCGCCGAAATCTCTCGACTTTGAAATGAAATTAAACCAGCTTATTGCGGTGACCGAGGGAATGGCGAAGGCGATCCAATGCCTGGAGGCGGCGTCGTGCAATCCCGCCGATGTGTATCTGCTTTGGCTCGCGATCACCGCTCATCTCAAAGTGGCGCTCGCCGAATCCCTCCTCCCGGCTGATGTCTGCAACAAAATCCGCGGCATCGTTAACCTGAGATGGAAGGAGTTCTTTGTCACTAATCCTGGGCACGGCATTTACCTGGCTACCTTCTATCTGAATCCCAGTAAGTAGCCGTCGCCTTTTTCTATTCATTTTTGCTCAGAATATATCAGAATATGTCAAGTCCGACATATTCAAGAACCCCAACGCCGTTGCAGCTCCTACGATCACGATACCAGGGACCGAGAAAGCACCTGAGGCGCCGATTGGCGTCCGACATGCCAAGACTTTCTTCACAGTCGGCAAGTTCCTCTTTGAGCAGGCGACGGCGGAGATCGAGCACGGTATAGACCCCGTTCTCACTGCGTTTAAGCCGAAGAAGAAGGCATTTGCAGATAAATTCAAGTCGCAATTTACCGCATATGCGCAAGGTGCGTTCCCCTTCAATACCCCTCTCGGCAATACCCATCCACTCGACTGGTGGCGCGCTCTCGAAGGGTCCGAGCATGGCGGGATCATCGCAGTAAGTCCTCGAATTGTATTCCTGTTCGCGACTAAGCTTGTCTTCCAGAGTTTAGCATTGAAGCTTTATTCCGCTGTGCCCCATTCCATGGCAGATGAGCGGACAGTGTCCGTGATCACTTGGATGAATCCGGCGTTGCGCAATCTGGAGAAGGTCAATACGGTATTCAGCTTTGCTCAGATTCGTGGGTGGTATCGCGATGAGATGAAACAGAAGGCCCTTGCAGACGGCACAACGAAGGTATGTCTTATTACTCACTCTCTTGGCTATTCTTATTCGCATCACAGACCCGCGCTGCTGCTCGCCCCAACCCGGAAGTCAAGTTTTACAATATCCAGCGCGACATTGACGGAATCATCGACGAGGACGACGAAGAGCAAGATGACCAAGATGTCGACGAGATCGTTGATTCCGACGATGAATTCACCGCGGCAACTGGCGCCGGAGATATGGAAGCGAGGCCCCTGCGAGTAGATTGGCAGGACGAGCCTCAAGCTGACATCCCTCCGAGCGGGGTCCTGACTTTGGATGCCGAGATTGATTTGGAGTCGGCGCTGCTTCTTGACGTTTTGGCTGATGAGCCTGTCGCGGGGAAGAGGTCGCTGGACGTGGGCATGGACCAGGGTTTTGCAGGAATAGATGAGGACGAGGACGACGGGAGTGGCTTTGATGAATTGACTTGGTAATTACGCCGCCATCTATTTAGAGCCGTCGTTTAGGTCTAATTATATTCCCAACTCCTGTCTCATGTTCTTCTAACACCCCGCCTCGGTTCCTTGTGTGGTCTAACGTGGCTTAGGCGCCAGCGGGATTTTTTTTGAGAAATGGCGCGTGATTTGACCACGTGACGCGTCCGAAAATGTAACTTCCCGCGTAAATTACAATTGTTGCACCCCGGAAAAAATTTGGGTGGTAAATTACCGACTTTGTGGTACCCCCTGGAGTTTCTTCCGCAACCCTACTCACGCCCCTCTCATCCACCCTTTCCCTCCCCCTCCCTTCTACACCAACAAAGTCCAACTCGCGCTCAAAAGGCAAGCAGAAAGGATCGACGATGCTGCGCCCCTCGGACGTGTCCATCTACCTTCGCTGGGCCGTCTCCCCCACCGCCGCCCTAACGTGCCTCCTCGCACCCATAATCCTTGCACTCCCAACGCACTACCTCCTCCCCCACCTACCCCTGCCTCGCACATGGACGTTTGCCAGTTCCTGGGATTAGCCGGCTGGACCTCCCTCCCAACAAACCCCTTCCTCCCCTTCTTCCTCCTCGATGGTGGCATGGTGGTGGGGGATCAAGAGGGAGGGGAAAGTGGCGAGGTTCGGGGAGCAGGGGTATGCGGTGGTATATTTTGCGGTGGTGGGGGTTTGGGGCGTGGCGCGTCCGCATTTTCGTTTTCGTGCCACCTTCCGTTCTTTCTTCGTCGGCGTTCGTCGCGATGGCGATTACGCGGGGTGTCGGGTGCGCGTTGGTCCTTGACCTTGGCGCATCCGTCCGTGCGCTGCCGATCCGCGTCCACGGTCCACGAGTCGCAGTCGCGCACGCCTCCTCCTTCCCTCCTTCCCTCCTTCGCGCCGCGTCTTCCGCGTCCTTCGTCGATCCTTCGATCCTTCATCTCCATTCATTTCCACACTCCACTCCCGTTACTTTTGACCTGTGCGTCGTACGCGGACGTAGACCGCTAGTCGCGCGCGGCTAGTGCATCTACGCACCGTCCATCCATTCCGTCATTCATTCGTTCCACCTTCCCTTCTCCGCGTGCTACATGCTATGTACGCATGCTGCTGCGTGTCGACGAGATCTCGGAGCAACGTGCCCGCGCCGAGGCGACGCAGTCCGGATGCTTCCGCGCGTCATGCGCAAGTAGTCCTCGCGAGTCGGCCCTGGTGTTGGGCTACATTGCGTCATTTTATTCCTCGGGCCGCTATATCACCTTCTTTTCTTTTACCTTTGCTTTGTTTTCGCCCCTTTGCCCCCTTCCCTCCTTCCCTCTTTTGCTCCCCCCTCCTTCCCCAACACCTCCCATACTAAACTAAAAACATTAACAGCAAACCCTCCTCACCACCCCACCTCGTGGTTCCGCGCCCCCGCCTTGGCTCGGCTACCCGCACACGCACCTCAGCGGCGCGATGAAGCGGTACTATGTGCTACAGATTGGGTATTGGGTGCAGTAGTCGGCGGTGAGTGCTTACGTTGGATTTAATTTTTACGTCCACGTCCTTCCTTCGTCCTTCCTTCGTCCTTCTCTCATCCCTTATCTTTTTTCATGCACACACCCACGTACGCACCCACGCGCGGATGTTCTGTTGTTGGACGGACGCACGCACGGATGGTCTGTTGTTGAGGGTTATTTTCCTTTGGGATTTTGAAGTTGTCGCGTCCTAAGTCGGGGCTTCTCTTCTTCGAAGGAGTTGTAGTTGTGTGGAGAGTTTTTCCTTCGAGGGACGAACGAACGCGCAACGTTTTGCACGGAGTTCTTCCTTCGGCGGGTGGTGGGGACGGCGCGGGCGGGGGAACCGTGCGCGGAGATGGACACAGGCGCATGGAACGGCGCAGCACCTGTCTCCGCCTCTCCCTTCCTTTTTTCTCACGGTATCTATGGCGTTCTTTGCTTTATTTCCGCGCCGTCATCCGTGGCGAGTCGCGGTCCCATTCACTCTTCCTCAATGATACATTTCTTCCTCAACCGCTCTTTAATATCTTCTCTTCCACGAAACTGGCTTCATCGACCTGACATCCCCACACCAGGTCCTCCTCCTCGGCCTCGAAAAACGAAAACAGCGCTCGGAATACTGAGAGTAAATGGTGCTTACGGTGCGGATCGTTAGGTACGTTTTTCCTCGGGTTTTGCATTTTCCTCTGGTTTTGCATTCAACTGCTTCCTTCCTTCCTGCCCATATCGTTTCCCCGCGCATACCTCGTCGTGGCGCGGATTCCACTCGTTTGCGCCTAGCCTCTGTCATTCTTCACGAACGAGGAATCATCGCCGTCGGCTCGCGCGTTCGAGAGCGAGGAATTGCAGTCGGCTTGCGCGTTCGAGATGCCCTTCCCTTGCAACAACGAGACGAATTGTCTTATGCGCTACTTCCTTTCGGCGAGCGAGCAATTGATTGCCCGTTCCTCCGTTCCATGCTCCCGAGGAGTCCCAGAGGCGGGGAAGGTGCGGTTGGTTTTCGGCGCGCTGGTGATAGTTTGGCTCTCGCTCAACACTTTCCTTCGCGGGTACGTGGAGGAGCTGGCAGTATTAGCATGGTGTGTAAAATTAGGGAGGAAGGACGAAGATTAACAGATTTTCGTATGGCGGGTTAATGTCGCGGGCGGCGCACATTAGGATTTTGGCTGAAAATTAATGGGAGGTAATAGCCTGGGATACTTTCAGGGATTGAGTTCCTACTGCGGCGTTTTCCAGGATTCGCCGTAACGCAGGGCACTGCGAATAAATGCCAAGTTACCAAAACATTGCGCAGAATTAAGTATACGGGCAGAGACCGCGTAAATCCGGCCACGATCACCCAGTCCACCTCCCGTTCGTTTGGTCCGCCCTTTGTTCACCCACGATCCTGAGATCCGCGCACTTCTTGAACAGTTGTAGGTGAAGCCCGAGGTTACGTTATGCACGCAAGCCATCGTATGGACTCGAATATATATCTATTATACAAAAGAAGGGTGTTACGTGATGCTGAAGCGAGCCAATGAGATTGCGTATCTGTCTTTCCGACAAACATGAAACAAACATTAGCCGCGATCACGTGGACCATCAATCCGTGTTCTAACTTCCTTGAAACTTCCACATTCGACGCGACTCTGATCGGGCAAGTGTTAACTCATCCGTCAAGGACTCTAATGGGCTTATGGGTGCCTTCATCTTTATTTCCTCAAATTCCCTACGTGTGCAAGTTAAATCCCGGGTACAGGTTTCTCTGATCTGCGTGACCATTTCCGATTCTTTCGCCAGATGGTACTCATACATTGCCAACCACCTTCTGGTGTTAAAATCATTGGATTCACGAGTGAGCACCTCCTGCCGTTTGCTTTCAATCTTTCCTGGAATCACCGAGAGTGCAAAATTGACACATGCGTAGCTTTCGGTCGGTTTTCTGGTAATCATCCTCAAGTCGAGTTGAAACACAGGTACAGCCTTTCATCGGTCTGCTTTATTTCTCCAAACCATATTCATGGGCGCAGAATTTCTGACTCTGCTCAGCTACGGTTGCAGGTTGCAGCATGGGTGCAGTCTTTCATCAGCCTGCTGCACTTCTACAGGGTGGGTTGAAATCCTTGGATAGTTCCTGAGTGTTCAATGTGTCAAATTTAATCCTTGGAATGTCTTACGGGTGTGGGCTGAAACCTGAGTAATCTGACTTATTTTGTGAATCTACTTGTGGGTGTGGGTAGAGACCATTGCTCATGGATACAGTTTCCTGCAGTTTGCTCTAAATCTTACTTCTTTGAATGCCCTACGGGTACCGGTTGAACCACAAGTGCTCTGATTGATTTTGCGAAACCACCTACAGGTGCGGGTCAAAACCCATTGAATTGTAGTTTCTTCCGCCTTCCTTTAAGTTTCTTTCTTGGAAGCCCCTACGGGTGCGGGGGAGAACAACTGGATCGACGGGTGCAGACATCCTTCAGTTTACTTTTTTTCATGGAATCCCTACGGGTGCGGGTTGAAGCACAGTTTAGAAGTCCCCTTTGTATTCTTTCCACATTTACCATGGGTGCGGGGTTGACACACGAGTGCAGTTTTGTCGCTATATATTTTAGTTGGTGCAGACTGAAACACGAGTGCCGTGCAACACTCCACTGTATCTTGTGAGACCACCCACAGGCGCCGACTGAAATAACTGGATTCACGGGTGCAGACTTCCTGCAGCTTCTGCAATTCTCTATTAACGGGTGAGGGGGTTGAGACAAGGTGCAGTTCCTTGCACTTTTCTTCCAATTCTTGGAAACCCCTACGGGTGCAGATCGAACGGGTGCAGACTTCGTGCAGTTCCTGGAAGCCCTACGCGGGGAAGTCGGAATACAACTGCCCTCCGGTATGATTTATCTTTCGAAATCACCTGTGAGTGCGGGTTGTACCGTGTGCATTTTTGTAGTCCACAGTGTCTTTGACTTCATTGCTCCATTCTTTCTATTTCACCGGGGGACATCAGTTTTATTGATGTTTGACTCAATTGATCCAATATTCCCTTGCGGAGCACGGGTTCACTGCTAGTTCTCAAGACAACATCCAGGGACTCGTACTGTCAGGTGCAGCAGTGGCCCCCAAGACCGATTTTCCACGGATATCACAGTGTTATAATACTACAGTGACTCCCAACCCCGCAACTGAGGCTGGGTAGGAGACTGAGTATACATGCCATAGTCTCATCATGGTACGCTACTACTGCAGTTGCCAGTTACACTTTCATGTCCTTTGTGAATCCAATTTCAAACTTCATTTTTCAGTGCTCAAGCCCCAACGTCCACCGTCATTTGCACCGTCGCAAACCTGAGTGTCTCCAGCTCTATAGTGTTCGGTTCCTCCCCTGTCATCCCCACAGCTGCCGCCTCGTGCAGATTGAGCATAAGCCGCGCGAGGAGCGTAATGGAGAGGCTGCAGACCGCAATCAGTGAATGCATTGATGAATTGAGTGTGACGAGAAATACCTTGTGATGAACCACGACAAAAATCCCGTGAGGAAGATCTGAGAACGTTAGCAGAGACGGATGTATCGGGGCAGGAACATACATCGCCCAACTGTTGATCATGAACGAATGTACATTAATGTTGACATGGAAAAAGGGACGGCACCCACATAAAATGTCACGAGGTTTGCTGCGTTGGCGATGATGATTATGCTACGTACATGAGTACACATTTTGGTCAAATGGATTGTAAACTGACCCGAAATACCAAGCCCCGTCCTTAGTCATCCGCCACAATAATGTTCCCGCGTACCTGGGATACGTCTCTCGCTGAACGTAGGCGCGCCGGACGGTCAACAGGAAGACCAGTATGTTGCAGGCGATTCTAGACAGATGAGCTGGAATTGAGCGAGGCCGGACAGACCTTGGTGATCATAAGTGCCAGAATACTGACTGTGATTCCCAGGCTCCCGCAAGTCCTGTGTGTAATCGGTTCATGCCGGTGATCAACAATGAATCCGAGGGGACTCACGGAAGGTTCTATGCGGTATGAGGCTTCAAGTAAAGCCAGACAATCATGTTGCTCACGATTAGTGTTGCCGCGGCTCGGCGCGGCTCGGCTAGCCGGCCAAGCCAAGCCAAAAATAAGCCAGCCGCAGCCAGCCGCTTAAGCCACGGCTGAGCCGCGGCTCAGCTGAATTTGAGAAAACTTATGAATGAGTGGTACATATGCAGTTTATTGGCCCTTGAGTGGGTCCTAGAGCTCTGACAATACTTTCCGTGGCATTTTCTCCCCGAATTTGACCACGTTGGCGACGTCGTCGTGGTTTGATGGAAATGTCACATTCCGTGACCTAGGTGACAATGTTACGCAACTTATACTGTACCGAGCTGTAGGGAGGCAACGGTCACGGGTAACGGGAGGCCCGTTGCGTTGCCTATTTTCTGGCACGTCACGGTAACGGTAGGGTCGGTTGCCTTGAAAAAATCGTGACATTGAAAGGAAATTGCTGAAAAAAATTGCTCACCCTGAAAATGAGCTACGATAGCCAGGAGCGTATCCAAAAACCTCTCTCAAATCAAGGAAGTGCCCACAGGGTACCAGAATGCAGATAACTTGCCTTGAAAAAAATAATCAGGTTGCCTCCTTGAGCAACGGTCACGCTCACGGTCCCCTCCGTTGCCTAAAAAATAGGCAACGGACTTGTCACGGTCCTCAGAGCGTTGCCTCCCTACAGCTCGGTACAGTATCGATTGAGCAAATTGAAAGCGATAGTGTGGACATCTAAGCTTGTCCATGCACTGGGAGAGTCTGCACTGGCAACGGACCAAATATAAAAGACGCAATGTAATTAAATCGGGTACCTTATCATTTTGAGCCTGAGCCGTGGCTGAGCCATGAGCCAGCCGGTCTAAGCCGGCTTTAGTCGGCTCGGCTCGGGAGCCAGCCATAGCCGAGCCGCAGCAACACTACTGAGTCACGATGTTCGCGGACCTACCGTAGCATACCCGCTGATCCCCGGCCCGGAGAATATCTGCGGTTGCCCCTCCTCGATAACATCCCACTACCCCTTGTTGATCAACCGGTAAAGTAAATTATTGAGGACAACGCACGAGAGTAAGTGCAGGCCAGGGGGCAAACACTGCCAGGAGGCAAATGAGGATCCACCGATTGCGGTTATACATCGCGAAGACTCGCATGATGAGGGTGCCTTAGAATTCAACACGGATGGGCACTCGGTTGTGATGGGGCTTGGCGCACATTCAACTAGCAACTCCTGGCTCACGATGAGCGCTTTCCACATGATTTGCATTTTGACGCAGCTAGAATCGGGCAATTTGAAGAAGAAGGAAAAGATGTCGATTTGGGTCACACCTCTGAGCAAGGATCGTTGAGAGTTTAAACCGAAGGAAACAAACACGCCTACCTCGTGGTTGAGCTCGGCGAAGTAAAGCACACAATTCGCAATGTTCACTACCAACCCGATGTACCGCGAGGAACCAGTAGATACTCGGCCGAAGCTTGGCTGCCCAGATAAACTTCACCTCTGTGGCGAGCGTTAAGGTATGGTCGTAGACCAGGAGAACTGCTGCGAGCCATGCATAAGGAAACTACGGCGAAGGCGAGAAGGAAATTAACGCACCGAGGCCGGCGAGGACGACTGAGCGGTATAATCGCCTGGAAGCACATCAACGCAAAGGTCTTCATCAGCGAGGATACGAGGATACACACAGATTCCAGTGATGCGCCCACGGCGCGTCTGAGAGCGTGAGCTGACACAACAAACATCAAACTCAACACTCCAACGGCCATGAAACGGGGGTGCGAGTGGGTCACTCCATGTTCAGTACTCGGCTGGTAAGCCGCGCAAGGGAACGGGATGGGAGCTGTGGCGAATACAGTGACGTCGACGTGGACGACGAAGGACAGAACGATGGCGACAAAGGACATGACGTAGGCGGTGGGCATTGATGGCGACGAGGGACCGAAGGGCGAAGTACGAAATACGAAAGGTGAGATGTATTGCTGGTGGGCAACAAACTGGAGAGTACAGGAAAGTAGGTAGGGTTTTTATAGTAAAAGAGGGAGGCAGTGCTATCGCAAAATGGAGATAAATCGAAAAGGCGCCGAAAGGATATAAATAGAAAGCGTGCCGCGAAACGGAGGGCGCGAAACGGAGGATTGATCGGAGGACTGATGGTGGAGTGTTATCAAATTCAATGAGTGGCAAAAGGGGTTATTGATATGGAGACGGAGACCACACGGTGTGCGGAAAGGCGATGTCGAGTTGCGGAGGCGCCATCTGATTCGATGAACCTGGAAGGCTGCCGTATTGTGGAGGCAGTCAACACTAGAGGGTCGGCCAGACGAAACTAAGAGTAGCCCAGAATGACAGAACAATAGTGTGGTCATTCAAGAGCAGCCACTATAGAAAGGTACATGGTGGTCAAGACCAAGAAGAAGAACTAATGACTAAATACGTAAGACGATCAATGTCCAATCGTGATACTAATCAGGCAATCGAGCAATGAGTACAAAAAAGACATAAGGTAAGGAGCTCAGCAACAGAAAGGTAAGAGGGATGTTGAGGAGTGATATATGGGATTGTTGAGGAAAGGAGTCGACAATGAGAGCAATCTGAAAGTTGAAGGCTGGACCAGTGCAGAGAAAAGTGGTAAGGTTGGAGCAGCAGCCTTACAGAACCGTGGGAAAGGCGCTCGGTAAAACGGCGCTCTATGTGTATACGCGCCCAGCGCGAGCTGGTGCGCATCACCAGTTAAATATAACAGGATCTAGCAGGGGGCATTATCCACGGAGTCTATGGAGTAGTGCGACATTGGAGGACTGTGGTCGGCAGGAAATCAGAGATGAGAGAGTGAGGAGACGTGGTATATACATACAACGCAAAAATAGGCCAATGCCGTGTATGCGAGGTTGATGTTGGTTGATCAGATTCTTGATCAGATTGGTTCAGAGATTTGGCAGTTGACTTTCAGGACCATGGGAGTTACAACTCCATAGACAGTCAGGTAATTGGTCCCGTTCCAAGCTTGTTGACTGTCTGGGTCGCATGGCCAAAACCAATCAGGTTGAACAGTAGGAAAGATATCCAATCATCCGCGATATAATCAGCAAAAGTGCGGAATCCGTCGGCTCTGTGGCTCGGCTAGAGTGAAGCACGAATATACATTCGCGAATATGAATATTCATCAAAGTTGGAGAAGTGATATTTGCATTCATACGAGTATTGATGGCGAATATTCGTTGATTAGTAAGCAGTATTCGCGAATACTCGTGAGTGGCAACTATTCATATTCAGCGAGTTTGAATACTCGTTAGTTGTGAGTTATTCATGAATAGCATGCATATAGAGTTCAATTTCAGCTACTGAACTACGAGCTGTTGTCTTCAACAACAATGAGTTCAGATGATCCTTGTTGTCATGTGATCTGGGTATTCATAGCATATTTTAAATTTACCCTAGTCTTTGTAAATTCTGTGTTTTGATTCAAGAGTAAAGCCACACTTCTCAACTATTATTTTGGTGGCTCTACCCAATTTCTGGTCCACGTTAAGCCTCTGAACGATTTCAACGATTTCAACAGCTTAACACATCAATATTTGATCAGCCATCAATGCCATCAAATTAACTTTTGTGCTTCCTCCGAAGACGTGTCCAAGTTAAGTCTCTGAACAACTCCACTGACTTAACACATCAATATTTGATCGAAGATCAATACCATCAGATGGACTTCCCGCCACCTTTAAAACATGTATCTTATATGTTTTCCACCCTCATTACAGTGTTAACCCTTATGGTTGGTTGAAACAGACAGATTACTCAGGAATCTGTCAACATATGGTTGGTTCTCTCCGTTCCGAGGTTGCTCTATTCTGCGGTGATTAACCTAGGATCAGCCGACAAATATTCGCGAATATCAACTTTTCCAAAACCTGATATTCGCATTCGCACGAATAGCACTGCCACCGCAATTCACGAATACGAATATTCACAATTCGCGAATGGCTTGGCGCGAATATTCGTGATATTCGATACTCGTGCCTCACTCTAGGCTCGGCAGTCGTTGTGAGTCGCCTCCGAGTTAGCGATTAATTAGTCTCTCCAGTACACCTTCCTCACCTTGAGGACAGTGTACTTTGACGGAGCACGGTAGGAAAAAAGGCGAGACACGGACTCCACCGAGATGAAATAGGATCGGCCTGTCTTAAGTCCTCGCCGGTCTAGACCAACACAAGTCTTGAGACGCAAAAGTCTTAAGTCTACAAGAACTTAAGCGGCCCGCTGTTGTGTCCCGCCTCCCCTTCCGTCCCCCCGCATGTATAGCATAGCGGCGTGACCGCCTTAACAACTTAAGTCCTTATTTGCAACTTAAGTTTGATCAGCTCACAACTTGAGTCTGGCCGAAAGACTCAAGTCCACCCATCCACTTAAGTCCCCGCAAAGACTTGAGTTCTCCGCAATGACTCAGGCTCGGCCATTGATAAACGGCAGATTAATCAAATCGAATTGGGATATACGACGCGACACCGGATATAATAACACTCACAGGGTTCCGCACGACGCCGTCACCACGGCTGGTGGTACTCTGCGGGAGGTTAGTACACAGAGGAGGGTGTGTCAGAGCTGAGGGGAGATTTAACATGACACCACACTATAGGGATCAATACTCACAGGTTTCCGCACGACGCCGTTGTCACCGGCCGGGGGTACTCTTCGGGAGGTTTGTGGACAAATCTGACGGAGGGCTAACGTGACGCCAACCATACAATAATCACAGGTTTCCGCACAACGCCGTTGCCCCGGCTGGTGGTACTGCACAGAGCTGAGGAGAGAGGAGGGTTAAGTTAGTGGAAGAATTTGGGAAAAGACAAGGTATCACGCACCATTCACGCCTAATGTCTCCGCGTCCCCTTCTCTCTGTTGTCGGTGGCACGGAAGGTTCAGTTAAGGTGCGCTCAAGTGGCGAAGAAAACGGTTCAGGTGCGGGGAGCTAGCTAGGCCACCGTAGCAAGAGAGGAGGATCCTGGCTTCCAGTTCCAGGTCGTCTTCAAATCACTAATAACCTTTTCTCTGCTTGCACACGATTCCAACCCTCTCCTGAGTGCGATTCTCTAGATATTGATGCCAGATCCAGCTGCTGTCCACCATCCAGTGCTCGGTGCTTCTTTTCCTAAACTCTCTCAGCACGGCTCTCTGTTTTCATCAAGGACATCAGGAAAAACCAAAACTGCCCCATAGACCCACATAGACCCACATAGACACCATAGACGTCATAGACAATGGGCGTCTATGATAGCAAGGTGGGAGGGGGGGGGGGGGGGGGGGGTCAACCCCATAGACACCCATAAACCCCTGTTTTCTATGAAACTGGCCTGCTTTCTATGAAATTTTGTCAACTTTTTTGGTTCACAGTGGCTTAAACACACACACAAAAATGACAGTAAAAACACATATCATGTAATGCAGAGATAAAAGGTTTCTGTCACCACCACTCAGCCTTTGCTTACTGTGCTTACTTACTTACTGTTCAAGGTGTTTTTCCAATCTGAATGCTGACTTAGTTACTTTTCGCTGAGGGACATTATATCATCTGATTAAAGTCCTTTTCAACGGGATCGAACTCGCGATCTGGTGCGTTCGGACAAAATACGGAATGAGGTGTACTACCAACTGAGCTAAAGGATCATATAAGTGGATGGACACCATTCTGATAGGTGTGTAAGTTCTTATTCTCCAGGTCAGTTTACTTCTCTCAAGTTCTTGCCTGTCCCATCCATATCTCCTCTGCTGAAAGCATCTGGGCATGAATACTTCTCTAGCAAGAAACTCTGCAAATTTCTCACCAAGGCATATATTTGCAGATGTGACAATAGACCCCAAACCAAAAGCTCAAAAAGAGCTATAAGAGTTGTTTAGCACAAGTTTTCCTTCAACAGCATCAGTGAAGCACAAAATGTGGAATCATTTCCTGGATGTGACAGTTTTGAAGACCAGAACAATTCAGAACAAGGACTTTCTAAAAAAGGTGGTTGACACATAGACATTCATAGACCATCAGAGACCTTCATAAAAGGCTGTGTTTTATCATAGCATTTTAGTTTTCCTGATGCACGAGCATGGTTCAATGCAACTCACCGGCTAGCATAGTTTCACCCTCATTAGACTATGTATTCACAATCATGGAGCACATATTCGCGTCATTCTCGCCTGCTCGTCGCTTATCGTATTCTATGTACCTCGCACAACTTAACACCATCAATGCCACCGCGTTTGCCGTCTTGCAGGAACTGAAGGAATAAATGGATGGATGAGGTGATGGACAAATACTCCGGTGCGTTCTCCGTTATCACCCAGTTGTTTTCCCCGTTTCTCTCCCACACCTTCCTTTCCCTCCCTGACCCCCCATCGTTCCCCAACGCGCTTCCACGCTCTCAGCGGAGGTTGCATGCGCCGTACGCCGATAAAACCCGCCAGTGGGAAAGAGAGGTCACCGGTCGATCGATGAACGCAAGATTTGTGACCGTCCTTCCCATTCATTTACCCTCCCCCCTTTTCCTTTGGATCCCAATCCTAACGGGAAGTGCCAGATATACGTGCCCCGCCTCAGCGCTCCGTTCTTGCGGTGTATTCCAGAGAGGTTCGCTGGAGGGGAAATTTGGTGTACGAAAATTGGGTCTGACACATTCATCCAACACAAAGATTCTCCCCAACGAGCAGTTTTGGACAGGCCGAATTAACCACTGTGCACACTTTCCGAAACGCGTTACTACCCCCTCCGACGCAATACGTGCCAGGATTTCACTCACGGACTTCTTGGGCTGGAACCCAGAGGTCAACGCCACGTGCAACACAGTGAGCCTATGAACGTGGAGAGCGCAAGCTTGAATTTGCTGTCGATCCTGGCGTATCCCACCCCCGAGACTATGGTATAGTCCTAAGTTCAGCTTGCGTACGTTTCCACGAACTGCGCAAAGTCATGTTGAATTTACTTTCGATCGTAGTGCACAAATATGTCACATCTCTGGTAGCAAGAAGCAGCATCGACGAATTCAAAGCTCTCAGTCGATATTGATGCCTAAACCATTTAACATCAGCAGGAGTTACGAGTGGGGTAGCTACAGTACCTGAAGCAAGTTCAAGCACATAGCCAGCAACTCCCTCGTCGGTAAATCCTTGGTTCTCAACCGCATTGTCCCTATCCGCAGCGGAAGTCGTATACAGGTAGTCCGTATTCGCAGCAATGAAATGCGCGCGGTAGAGGGGGACGCTTCCGCAAATCTGGAACACCGGTCAAATTCAAGTCTAAGGGCGGAATATGGACGGACCTGGGTAGGATAGATGTAGCCCGTGATCCCGCAATCAGAGTAGCCCCCAGCGGTAAGCGCGTCGGAACGCTCTGTTTGTGCGGTGGTGAAGAAATAGCTGGTTGCCGGCCCCGCGTTGATGAGACAGTAACACACCCAGAATGGAATTCTTTTAGGCTTGATTAAAACAGTAGTGAAAGTAACTTCTATTGATAGGAAAATACATCGTAGTCAAAATAATGTGAATCAAGGACGTAAAATAGACTTCCTAAAGCAAGAGGATTTGACTGCAGCTTTCTGCAATGAGAAGTCAGCTTGAATAAAACATGGAAGAAAGACCTCCCAAACCTTGACAAGTTTATTGCCGAATTCAACAGAATTGATTCGTCTTGAAATGATTCTGTGTGAAAGGGCTCATGAAAGGTGAGGTTTCAAAGGGCCTTTGCAACAGGCTTAAACAAAGGGTTTTCAGCAGAATTAAAACTTTGTCAAAGGGAAGTTTTAATTCTGCTGAAAACCCTTTGTTTAAGCCTGTTGCAAAGGCCCTTTGAAACCTCACCTTTCATGAGCCCTTTCACACAGAATCATTTCAAGACGAATCAATTCTGTTGAATTCGGCAATAAACTTGTCAAGGTTTGGGAGGTCTTTCTTCCATGTTTTATTCAAGCTGACTTCTCATTGCAGAAAGCTGCAGTCAAATCCCCTTGCTTTAGGAAGTCTATTTTACGTCCTTGATTCACATTATTTTGACTACGATGTATTTCCTATCAATAGAAGTTACTTTCACTAGTGTTTTAATCAAGCCTAAAAGAATTCCATTCTGGGTGTGGAGACAGTAAAACGGAACCGTGGACACTTCGGCGGTCGGGAAAACGAGGGCCGCGACGCCGTTGAATACATATACACCTTTTTTGATATCGGCAGTCACTTGGGAATCGTCCGCCGTGTAGTAATGGACCGTCTTCGCCGCGTCGTACAGCTGAAAAAGCGGAACCAAATCTCCGTTGTTGCCACAAGTCTCAGGCGACCCCTAGGAAAGATGTCAGGCGCCCTGTATATGACAGAAAACTTCAAACAGGAAAATAACTACTTGAGCCCGAAGATCTATTGCCTTCGACAGTACCGAGGAAGGACTTTCTTCCACCAATGCAGCGACGGCGAGGAGCAGGGACAAGGCTGAGGCTTTCATGTTAACTTCAATGAGCACTGTCGATGAAGCAGCTGTATTTATACCATTGGCAAACCAAGAAATTGCTCCGCCGATCCATGAGTTAGAGACAGATTCAATTGAAAAGAACCCGCCTTAGTCGGCCGTGCAGCTTGTCGAGTTGGACAGGTTCGATCAACTACTCTTTCCCAATGATGTAGGAATTAACTCTGACGGTATGCTGGGAAATTTAGGAACCGTCCTCAAATCCTCCAAGGAAATCGCCATCATCTTTCGAAATATTTCGACCCGCTTAAGAAGATGCAGTCGATTGGGTTACATGCCAAGACCCGCGGAGTAGTAGGCAGGGAAGTGGAAGTTGGAGACAGGTTGAATGTGATTCTGCCCAATCACGTTTATCATGGAAGCATTGCGCCTCTTCAAAAGGTGTTATCAGACTTGGAAATCACAATCATCTCATGAAATATTTCGACCCGCTTAAGAAGATGCAGCCGACTGGGTTACATGCCAAGACCCGTTCCCGGGTCGGAGTAGTAAGCAGGGAGGCAGAAGTTGGAGACAGTTTGAATGTAATTCTGCCAATCACGTCTATCATGAAACCACAGCGCCTCTCCAGCCGGTGTTAGGAGACTTGCGGTCACCGCTAAGCGCGGAGCAATGAGAAACAAAAGTACGCATAAGGGACAAGGCACATACCAATCGAGCAATAGCACCTGCTCAACAGGCGTTAGCGTACATGCGGTCGCCGCCGAGTGTGGAGGGTGCCTACAAGAGACATATGGGACTCGATAATAGCGCCTCTTCAACCGGTGTTAGTACTCATGCGGTCGCCGCCAAGTGCGCAGAAATGAAAAACAGAATTGCTCACGAGACAAACGTGAGGCTGCACGCCGATCAGTCGAGCCCAGCCTCTTTTGAACCGGTGTTGGCAGACATGCGGTCGCTGCCGAGTCGGAAGTCGGGTAAAAAGCGGGCAAAACTCCTCACCCTGCTTCTCATAAGAATCATTTTCCCCTTTTTTCGGGCAAACTATCGTGGTTTAGGGAAACCTGAGGACAACCTGCTCTTGTATTATCCGAATCAACTCCTGAAGTTTACAACCCCGGGCGTTACTAAGTGGTTTAATGCCCGGGCAAGTCTGTGTGGGGAGGTCTTAGCCGATTCTCCGTGGACTACGGACGAATCACATGTTCATAGAGTGTCAATACGTGCCCAGGCCATTAAATTCCTTCTGGGGATACAGACTTACTACGTGAGGAATGATTGAATGCATGGTTGAACCGATTATAATTATTATTCAGCTCATTGAGCAGTATAAAAGCAGCAGAGAAAGGGCTTACCTCCCTCAGTTCACTCAAGCTAAGCAGCTAACCGACTACTCCATCGATCCAACGCAATGTTTTACAAAACTCTCTTCGCCAGCACCCTCGCTGCGGTCCTCACTCTCGCGGCGGCGGCTCCCGCCAAGCCGAGCCCCGTGCGTTCTCTGCTGAAGTATGGCACAATAACTTACAGCCTCCCCCAGGACATCCCCGCGACCATCGAGGTCTGCACGGGCAACTGCCCGACTGGGGGCGTGATCATCCCCGTTGTCTCCGACTCCTGCATCAACCTCACCGGCGGGCTCACCTTCCTCAACAAGGAGATCTCCGGGGCCATTGTCCCCGCCGGATTTGTCTGCACGTTTTTCCAGTGAGACGCACGCACATCCAGCTGTGTTGAATTGCACTAAAAATAGAATTTCGCAGGAACTTTGGATGCACCGCGACTGGAACCGGGAACGCCCCCGCCAACAGCGAGGTCGTGCTCGTTGGGGGTACCTGGCATATGTCCAACGTGCCCGGCCTTTCCGGTCCCGTCAACTTCAACGATTTGACGAGCTCGATCAGCTGCTCGCCTCTTTAGCTATCTAGTTAGTTTGGCAGTGGATATCTAGCTAGATTTCCTGTTTTTGTCGAGATTGGGGTTTCTTCTGTATACGTGCACAAGTTTGAATCGAGGATGTGTCCGAGGCCAATCGCAAGAAGAAGCATGAACAAGTCGCTCACATGAAGGCTGTCGCTGATAAACATGCCGAGCGCGACAATGATCGGAAGAAGTGCGCGAGAAAATCCAGAAAGCTCTTTCCGATACCACGGCAATTCCCCCGGTGGAGGCTCTCGACATTGCGTTCAAGATTCCAGTACGAGCTGCAGGATACCTAACCCTTCCAGGCCTCGACCTGCAGCTTGATTGGCACATCGCAAATGCTGTCAAAGTGTCACCGAGTTCTTCAGAAAGCTCTGCTTCTGAGATCCCGAAAGCGAAATCCAGTGCGAATGGGCGCGGAAATCGGGAGGCTCGATATGGCTATCTTCGAAAAGCCATCCAATTGCGCGCCGACATCTTGCAGTAACAACTTGCTGATGGACCCGGGAACTCAGCAGAGGAGGAAGCAGCGGCGCCGGCACCAGATATGGTCGCGTTCTCAAGTTCAATGGATGATGAAGGGATGGACACTGGGGACGAATGGCATTTAATGGAGGGTAGAGCAGTATAATAATGACCTATTTGACGTCGAGGGAGCTGAAGGTAGTCGAAGACAGAACATTTGCCGTCAAACCCTTGGCAATCAGCTTACCAAGTGACCGTTTTCGAAACCGCTCTTGCCGGTAGTCATTACACGGCGGGCAAGAACCCAGGCACACGATTATTGTGTGCCTTAAATGCACGTCCCACGCACATGGCCTGGAATTAAGTGTGACTTGTCACAAAGGGGTTTGTTAGTTGGTTTAAAGCTCTTTGTGAGCTTTGTGTTGCTAGTTGACCAAATAGTAGCTATGATGTACCTAGTAGGTAGCAGGGCCACAATGAGATCCACAGCCGAGTCACGGCTCAGCCAAAAAAAACCCTGAGCCTAATTTGCAAAGTTTACTTGTGCTCAAGGCTGAAAATGAATTTCAGATTCCTGCTAACTACAGTAATAAACCCCTAAGCGCAACATTTAGCGTATTTCGCGGAATTCGAGAGGAGGACAACATACTTCTTTCGATTCCTTGTCATAGAACAATCTGTACGCTTCCCCTCTGCCGTCCTGCACAAAGAATCGTGTGATTCCGTGCCGTTTTGACCGAGTTCGGGCCAGAAAACTGCGCGAGCCCGATTTGGCTATTTAACCACGAAGCGCAACAGCGGCAAACGAGCAATGATTGCCATTTTCTTTGAGCCACTCGACACCATAGCATCTCACACAGCCCTATGGTGTGGCCCACGGGATCCAAGGGTCAACTAATGCATCGACTGAGCTGTGTTCGTAGCTGAAAGTTGCATCAAATCCGGTGTTTAATGTGATTTCGACCATTTTCCCTCAATTTTGTCATGAGGGAGGCCAATCCACAACCCGCAATGTCACCCATCGTGTTCGGAGAGCTCGAAAACAGGGGTATGAGCTCGAATGACACCGTCCCAACTGGATAGAGGTGAGGGATGGCGTCAAATCTCTGATTTTGGGTGAGTTTTGGCCACTTTTGGACGTTTCTCTCGATTTCTTCACAAGGGGCACCGATTCGAGCCCCGGGACCTCTCCCATCGTGTTCAGAGACCGCAAAAACGGGGGTATGAACCCCAATGACGTCACCCCCGCGCCTTGGAGCGCTTAGTTTCGCTGTGTTGCGTTT
Source organism: Mycena metata (assembly GCA_029378385.1). NCBI lineage: Eukaryota > Fungi > Basidiomycota > Agaricomycetes > Agaricales > Mycenaceae > Mycena > Mycena metata. The sequence goes on along the minus strand of JARKIB010000435.1, from coordinate 39,434 downwards.
CGCGGTATTGTTGCGCTTAGGGATTTATTACTGTATGTACATTATAGCTACTACACAACACAAAGAGCTTTGAAACGACCAACAAAGCCCTTAGTGACATGTCACAGTTAAATCCGGGGTGTGTGCGTGATATGTGCATTTAAGGCACACGACAATCGTGTGCCTGGGTATTTGCCCCCGTGTTAAGATCCTTCATTTTCAGTCTCTCCCGCAACTAAAGTCCCTCAGAGGTTATCGGGATGGACTTACCTCGACTTTACTTCGGGACTATTTTCTGTCCGGCATGTAATTTGCAGCTGTTGAGTAGGCCCGCCTCGGTATCTCCCCACAGCTATAATTTTCTCCAGACATGAACATTTCATTCCTGTAGAGTTTGAGGTGCACACAAACTTTTACTGCACTGCCCCTGATGTGATTTACTCCCGGGTTGTGCATGCCGCTGTCAGCATCAAGGGTGTACATAGGACAACCCTTCCAAAATATTGTGGATGTGGCTGAAAAGACAGTGTTGTCATATGTCCTCTAGTATCCATTTGTAAATTGTGTCCAGTAAAAACTTCAGTGCATATCGGCAGATTCAGCATCCGGTGTACACTCGGCATGGCCCGGCATGGGCGGCAAACCACTTAACACCTGCCCACCTACGACTTCCCGGGCCAGAACACCAACAGACATGGTTGCATATTAATTCCATGAATACCTTGTAGTCGGCAGCAAGGGGGGTCAAAGATAAGAGATTACCATATGGGGTAGAGGGGGGGAGGGGTCGAGGCTCCGCCGGGAAAAAAAATTGTATGTGATTTTCTTTTTGCCCAGGTAGGTCCGCTGGGGAGTTTAGGATCCACGGAGGACCTCAAACATGCTTTTAGAGACTAAATACACTATTGCAGGCCTCTCACTCACCCTATTAGCAAGGTTGGGTCACCGTGGGTCATTTTGAACCAAGTTTCAACCAAACAAGCCATGTAAATGTCAAAAGCGAGGACAGCAATAGTTCAGTGCGAGCTCACTCTCACATATAGGGCTGTTACTTTGCTATCAAATCACTGCTAAGGCCACTTCCTCCTGCCAAAATCTCGCAGCTCAATGTTTTATTGCCTCGGATGTCCTTCTCTAAAAGGCAATTTGATGGCATCATATTACGTAGGGGGAGGGGGGGTGAGGCTAAAATGCCTGGAAAAAAAAAGTTGTAGGTGATATCCTTTTTTCTTATCTTTGACTCCCCTTGGTCGGCAGGCATTAGGGCAGAGGGAGATCAATGTTTTTAGATCAGCTGCATTCGGCAAATCCCACCATGTATGATCATCGTGTGCCGGACATTTGAAGATGTCATTTAAATCCTCCCGGTGACCTTTTTGAGGGCCACGGGTTAACTACCGCAGTATTCCCGGGTACGGTAGTCCCGCGGGTTGCGGTACTCACGGTGTTAGGAAAATCAACTACCGTACCCGCACCCGCGGCACCCGTACCCGTGTTACCGCGGGTTTACCCAAACCCGTGTCATACACTAGTCAAGGCATAAGGGACTTTAGAAGAACTGCAAATGAAGGATTTCAAAGCCCGGGGCATCTCGGCCCGAAGCATGTGAGCAAAAAAAAAAAAAAATGTGTTTTCACAGACTTATCCAAACGGTTGTAAGGTGAGCAAGGATTTATTTGACAGTGAGTATGCAAGCATGCAGCACACCCAACTTCCCAATAATGGTCATAGGCTGTTCAACCAATGGAGTTTTCATGTCTGTTTACCTGAGGAATGTGTCAGTTCAACTTCATATTTGCCGTGGTGGAAGTTGGGAGGTTCAGTTGAGTTGAATTCACCTGGCGCCTACCCGAGGGCAAATTCAGACACCACTTTCAAAACAGGTCAAGTCAGTACCCGACCTACCAAGCAATAAAACAGTTCCTCCAGGGCCCAGAAAAATGGGGGCTAGGGGTCCATAGCACGTCGCAAGCTCTGTGACAAAGGCACAGCTGGAATAAGCTGGTGCCCAACTATCCTATCTGCACACCTACTCACTGTTTCCGCATAGCTTTTGGGGTCCTATGTTGATGTTTGACCTTTCTGTAGGTGTGAATAGATAATTAGATAGATTTTCTGAGGTGAAGTAGCCTCACATAAATACTACAAACAAAGGAAGGGAGGTCAATCAACAATCATTCACCGCATTGAGCTCAGTGAGTCTAGCCAAGCTCCTTTCGTGCTGTTCCTTGACATCCTCACTAAGTCCAGCCAACCTCTCATCAATATTCCGAATCTGTTTGTCTGTGATGAGCGCTTAACGAGTGGCCTTGCACAGTGCCATAGCTCCAGGGCCTTGAGGAAATCATCATGCTTGTTGGATATGTCCCCAAGTCGGGTCATGCACTCTGCTCCGCTCCGGTGAACTGAATTCCCACAAGCTAACAGTGAACGGAGATGTGGCTGTGACTACATCCTCGTCCCGGAGAAAGACATCACCCAGGAACTGGAGTGCCTTGTAAATTTCCAGCCTCTCCTTCACCTTGAGTGAATGTGCAAGATAAAACAGTAGGCCAAGAGGTTGGGTGTGAACCCTCCCAACGACTTATATCTGCAAGTCTCTCCAGGCAGTAACTTACTACCTCACAGTTTGTGCCTGACCGAAGTTGAAGGCATTTACTTGTGCTTGAGGGCCATTGCATGCGCATGGCATAACGAGTTTGATTCTTTTGAAAATTTTGAAATTGGGCAACTTGGCTCGGCACTCGCCCGACCTCCGGTCGGCTCGACCTCGCCGGGGGTGTCATACTCTGTGGTTCGTTTTTACCTTTACCCTTTACGGCTATTGGGTTTTGGGCTGGCAGGTAAAAATGACTGGAGCTCGGCATTCGCCCGACCCCCGGTTGGCTCGACCTCGCCGGGGTGCCAATTCGTGTTAGTAACACGACTCATGTTTATCACCCTGATTTTCGGTCGGCGGTTAGGCAACTAGTCCAGCTGACAATTTGAGGTAACCTCTCTCGAGTCTCTGGGTTTGGTCAAGTTCAACTTACGAGTGCCGCCATGATCCGCTTGATCACATCAAAGGCCTGAAGACACAATTTCAACCAACCATACTGGAGGTAATACACTTTTGGGAGTTAAGAGAGAGGTAGATAGTATTTGATAAATTCCGAAGATCAGTCTTCCGATGCAGTGACCAGCTCTACGGAACACCTCAGAAATGAGCGGCCAAAAAAAACCGAAAAAGAATCAATCGTTACCAGCAATACCATCAACTCGGAGCTAAATGCTGACTCTAGCTTAAAGGTGGATTGGCTCAAGATTGGCTGCACCTTTGTAACTTGGCTTGAAATGAGTGTAATGAGAACATGGAGGCAAAATATGCAAGTAACACAAAAAGCTGCAGTCGGGTCCAGGTCGGGTGAGCTACATGCACTTTTCTTTCTTTTTTCTTAGCCAGTGTGAAACCCGATCTGTTGAAAAGGTAATTGATGAATTAGAAGTCAGAGTTACTGCTCAGTTGTGAGTCTGCTGTCACGAAGCGGAGCCCCGAGAAGGCCGAACAAGAGGGAGAACAGGAAACTGGGAGAATCTCGAGGGTGTCAAGCCCCGAAAACTGGTGTTGATTCGACGAAGCGTACAACGGCGAACCAAAGGTATAAGTACAAGTACAAGTAAAAAGAATGAGGAGGAAATGACATGCACGATGACACGGTAAGATCGTAAGTAGCGTAGATGTGAATATGTTTAGATGTAAGGGCTGCGGCGTGGAGAGATCCGCCGCGACCCTTACATCTGCGACTTGTTGATTGAGAATCAGAGAGAGATGGGGGGCCCCGTGATCTCTTACCACCACCATCCCGGTGACGGAAATGTCATGCCGCCCCCCCAGCTGCCCACCAGGCGGCGAGGATGTCTTAGACATACCCTCCCGGGCACCACTCGGCCCCATAACCACGGGGATGCCCTCATCATCGGCACGTGGCTCGGCGTCGCCGAGCCCCACCCACATCATGGGTCGCCAACCGCGGCGTAAGCTACTACCTATAGCACTACCTTAGAAATGAAATACTGTGTATACTACTGCAGACAAGGACTGCGCTACCCCAAATCCTGAGAGACGGGGACGCACGCCCGTCGAGGAAACGTGGCGGACACGCGGCTGATGGTGACGTGGCGACAGCCGACGACTCCCTCTTGACTCCACAAGCTGGCGTCCTCCGCTGTGCCCCCCGCAGAAAGTCCCCAAGGATTCCACAAAGCCCAACGGACCGAAAGCACGGACGACGCCTCAGCGAACCTACCGGACATCCGCGCTGCCCACTCACCTCAGAACCGCCGAATCAGCGGCCCCACCGCCTCAGGATTTGACGCTCCCGACCCCCCGCGTTTCACCCTCTCGGCCCCCCCGGACCCAATCCACACGAGCAGACGCGAACGCGACCGCCTGCACAGACGTGCAGACTCACCGACCCCCAACAGCGGCAAAAAACCGCACCCTGCGCCACGCCAGTCACCTGAAGAGGGAGAGGGAGAGCAGAACGGGAACCTAAACGAAGGTGCGCCACTACACCATGCACCGAGACTACTACTAAAATAAAGCAACATCCCCCTCCCCGCAGACGCGCTCATGACGGACCTTACGAAAGATAATGGGGGCGGGGCACCGCAACCCCTACGCATCCAGGACAACCGCAGCCAACACGCGTCCCCCCCGAGGGCGAACGGCGCGAATGGCGCGAGCAACAACCAAGGAGAGGAGGAGCTAGCACGCGTCATACGCCCGCTCCCCTTTACTCACCCGACCGAGGCCCTATTCCTCGCGCGGTCACCCCTCCGCCACTTCCAATCCCCCCACCGCAAAAATCCCGCGTACGAACTGCCGCTGGCAGGGCCGGACGATATGCCGGTAAAGGTCTCGTTCCAGCCCACGGACGGGAACTTCGACTGCCCGGTCATCGACGGGAGACTCGCCGTTGCGAACGTGCCGCAGGCCTTTATCGACACCCTCAACGCCAACCCCGACGACTTCGGCCTCATTGTCCCTTTCCTCGGCGGCTCCGCGCTCATCGCAGCATACGGGAACGACAACCTCGTCGCCGCGATCTCCAATGTCGTCCTCGACGCCGGTTTAGTCGGTCCCAACGATATCGAGGTCATCCCCATCGATGCCGCCAAACCTGGGAGCCGCAACGACCTCTATGCTCCCCCCTTTGTCCTCGCCCTCCGTGCCAGTGACACCGTCCTAGGGCGCCTCGCCACCGTTGCCACCTTTATCGCCAATGCGGACCTCGCCTTCCACGTCATCCGATACAACTCGGGCCTGCGCACCTGGACGGTTGCCCTCTACACGGCGTCCTCTATGGGGGGACATAAATCGAATGGAGGATACCTCAGGTGGTGCGTCGCGTGCCTCATCCTCGACAACGCCGACGTCCGCCGCGCCTTCCAGCGGGCCACTGGGACTGCGGACAGACGCCCCATCCAAACCCGTCTACTGGACTGGGCGCGCACGGTCTACGTGACCTGGAACGAACACTCCAAGCACTGGTGCGTATACGCCGAGCCATGCACCCCAGATTTCGACGGCTGGGAGTCAGTTCGCACAACGATGCGTACCCTACCCCTCCACCACGCCGCCTCACTACGCTCGTTCAAACCCGTCGCGTCGAGAGGTGACCAGGCCCCTTTCTGCCTGAATTGCAAGAACGATGACCACCTCCACTATGGCTGCCCCACCCGCCTCGACGACCCCGAGTCGTATTGGGGACCCAAGGTCCAGCTGGCGGCCGTCACCGAGGGAATACTCGCCAAGAAACCCAAAACCGGCGGTGGAGGGGGTCCCCAAAACCACGGAGGTGGACAGCGCGGTGGAGCGCGTAATGGCCGCGGCGGTGCAGGCCCCTCACGCCCGCGTAACACTCAAAGCCAGCGTCGCTAGGCATCGTCTAGAGTATATACATATATACTTCTCATGTCGCACATCCTCTCAATATAAAAATCTAGAATTAAAATGTTCGAGTCGCTTCGAGATATAGTATGCTTTCAGAATCACTAGTGCAAGTACACAGAATCGACTACCCTGGTCTGGGACAGGAAGAAGTCGCACACCAACATGTGCGCAACCCGAACCCGCCAAATTTACTGACCGCCTTCAAACGCGGGACAGGAAACGGGTGAGGGAATGCGTGGGGAGTGAAGGGGAAATGCCAGGGTTGCTGACTGTTAGTGCACCCTGGCAGGAAACCTGCACAAACCACGCCGCAACGGCTGGGCTATTTAGTCGGGGCCCGCCGGCCAGCAATCCTGGCATGTGTCAAAACCTGAACTGCTTCTCCCCGAGGAGGCATGCTTCAGGCTGATGCAGCCCCAAAAAAGGTAGGATTTCCTGCTGCATACCATAGCGAGGAAGCAGCAGTTCCTTAACACCTGCGGCAAACAACAACAATACAAATTCTAACGGTGACTACAATGGAATAGGTTCGAGCCGACTTTCGACCGGAGGGTGCAATGACTCCGCCACCGGTCAGCGTGTTCCCAATGAAGGTCACCGTCGAATTGGAGGGGATAATATGGAAGGCAACCCGGAGATACTTCGGGACGCCGCCCTTCCTACTCCCCCTGGAGAGGCCGCGCCCCGAGATGTCAATGAAGGAGGGCCGACCACAACTGCAGCCACTGGCTTGCAGCAGGGCACGAACAATGTTCGCGACCCAACGCACACCACGCGGGAGCCAAACATGCTCCGGGCACAACCACGCCCTGCTCACAACCAAGAGCAAGCTCACAACCATGAGCCCCGCAACAACCATGCGGGTCCGATTAACCCACCGGACAATGGCCAACCGCCGAACAACCCACCATCCCTCAGTCCACAACCCGGGGTTGCCGCTCCACCCCCTCGGCTGCCACCGAATAACCCTCAGCAGCTGCCGCCTGCCAATAACCCGCCGCTGCCACCGCCAAATATTCCACCACAAGTTGCCAATCAGGCACGCCCCATGCTGCGCCCGAGAGATGAATTCCCCGGTCCCCCGGTGTTAAATACTGGCAGCCACACAAAAATAACCAAAGCATCTGTAAAGGTTGCTGCACTGAACATGAGTGGAATGGGCCATATGAACGTCTGGCACATAGACAATAAATGGCACCACATGTGGCAAGAAATACGCGAAAATAAGATAGGCGTAATGGTTGTCGGCGAAGCACACCTAAATGACGCCCGACACGCCGACATCGAGAACTTATTTGGCAGAAGCCTGAAAATCTTCTTTACAGAAGATCCCCAATCCCCGAACTCTGCAGGACTAGCCTTCGCAGTCAACAAGAACCTCATGAAGACCGATAACATACGTACAACAGTAATCATTCCCGGACGAGCCATGCTCATTGAGCTTGAATGGCACAGGGCAGAACCCTTATCCCTCCTCGGGGTCTATGCCCCAAACTCACCGGAGGAGAACACTAAGTTTTGGGACGACATTTGGGAATGGTTCAGACGACATCCAGGTGTTAGCAAACCTGACGGTATGGGGGGCGACACAAACATTGTTGAAGAACCAATAGACCGCATGCCCGCACGCACCGACCCAGCTGCACCCGTCGCAGCGTTTGACAGACTGAAATCCTACCTAGGATTCACCGATGGGTGGAGGAGCACGTACCCGAACACGAAAGCCTTCACATACATGCAGCGAGCAACCGGATCGCAATCCCGCCTTGACCGCATCCTGATAAAACATGCCCTCATGGACCAGGCTTATGAATGGGGAATCCAAACGGTGGGAGTCAAAACCGACCACAAGATGGTGTCAGTACGCCTCACTACAGCGAATGCGCCAACAACCGGACCGGGGAGATGGGTACTCCCCACACATGTAATGAAAGACAAGCACCTCTCGGAATTCATCCAGAAGAGAGGACTTGAACTTGAAGCTCGCATCCGCGAAGTTGTAAGACTCCCAATACGAGACCCGGACTACAACCCACAAACACTGTGGGCAGACTTTAAACGCGAACTCGTTGTTCAAGGGAGAAGAAGAGCCAAAATTGCAGTGCCCAGAGCCAACAAAGAAATCAGGGATGTGGAACTCCGACTTGAGAAAGTTCTGGGTGACCCAACCATACCCCCAGAGGACAAAGTCCTCTCAGCCGCAATTCTGACCGAAAAACTCGCAAAACTATACGTGCAGCGACACTCTAAAGCCAGGATAAACTCACAAGTCCGCAACCGACTCGAGGGCGAAGTCATCAGTAGATACTGGTCAATGCTGAACCAAGAGAATAAACCTCGGGACATTATACACAGGCTGAAAAAGCCGCCAGACAGAGACCCTGTGAATGCTCAACCAGTATATGAGACCAACTCCAAGAACATGGCGAACATTGCCAGGAATTATCATAACAAAATCCAAGGTGACCGAAAGGACATACCTCCAAATGAGCGTGAGGAGACTATTGCAAGGGTCCTCGGCCGCACAGCGAAAAAGGCCACCCAAGAGCAAATTGAAGAGCTGAAAAAGAGGCTCACCAGGGAGAACGTTGTGGAATCCCTGAAACTGTCAGCAAATGACCGGGCACCCGGAGACGATGGCCTTAAGTATGAAATCTGGAAAATAATAGATTCCAGATACCACACATTTACGGAGCAAGATAAATTGGCCTTTGATATTATGAGCACCCTCCACACAGTCTATGCTGACATTGAAGCACATGGAGTGGTAAAGGCAACCGGGTTTGCCAAAAGCTGGATGGCACCAATATACAAAAAGAACGACCGCTCAGATATTGCAAACTACCGACCGATATCACTCCTCAACACAGACTATAAAATCTTTACAAAGGCACTCACCATAAAGCTTGCCAAAATAGCCCCCGACCTCATACACCCAGCCCAGGCAGGCTTTGTACTGGGACGGCACATATATGATCAAATATGGTTAACAAAAAGAATTATTGACCTAGCGGAAGCCACCGAGATCAACGGGGCAATCGTAGCCCTAGACCAGGAGAAGGCCTATGATAAAATTGAACATGATTACCTCTGGCATGCCCTGAAAAGCTTTGACATCCCAGAAGAATTTATCAACACTGTCAAAGCACTTTACAGTGATGCACACACCTCTGTAGCAATAAACGGAATGTTCAGTGACCGCACCTTCCGAGTCATTCGAGGAGTAAGGCAGGGAGACCCACTCTCATGCCTCCTCTTCGACCTTGCCATAGAACCCCTCGCTGAATCACTGCGTAAATCTAATCTTGAAGGATTGAGAATCAAAGGCGTAGAGGAGCGCCTAATTGCGACACTGTTCGCAGACGACACGCTGGTCTACCTATCATCGGAAGACGATTTTGGCGACCTCGTCAAAATCCTAGATGAGTGGTGCTCCGCCTCAGGAGCAAAATTCAACATTGGAAAAACAGAGATCATACCAATCGGGAAGATACACCATAGAGACAATCTCCGCAACACTCGCCTCATGAACGGAGTAGACGGGACGAAGATCCCAGACCACATAAAAATTGCAAAAGAAGGGGAGCCCATCCGGACTTTGGGAGCATGGGTCGGAAATGGCATCCAGCAGACCACCACCTGGTCAAACACCCTTGAAAAAATAGATGCAGCCCTCGAGAGGTGGGAACATGGCCACCCAAGCATGGAAGGCCGGCGCCTCATCATCCTCATGGTTGTAGGTGGAATGACACAGTACCTAGCCAAAGTTCAGGGAATGCCAACGGGGATTGAAGCAAAACTTGAACGACGAATACGAACCTTCCTCTGGGGAGAGAAAAAATTCCCGAGCATAAATAAGGAAACAATATATGCCCCAATTGAAGAAGGCGGACGAAACCTCCTGGATATCGTCGCCAGAAATGAAGCAATCACAATAACCTGGTTGAAGTCCTACCTGAAATTCGGACCAGACCGCCCACTCTGGGCCTTTGCAGCGGATGAGCTCCAAGCCCTAAACATCCTCGGAAAATACAAGGATGGGGTAGATAAGCAGCTACGCCTCAATGTCTTCCTGCAATCATGGAGCAGCAAGCGAAACAAACTCCCGCACGATCTAAACGACATGATGAAAGTTGCACTGAAAAGGAACATCCAGATGGAAGGCCTGGCATACACCAGGGAAACAATCCGAGGACTCACAATATGGTACCACTTCAAATCCCGCGGAACCAAACGCATCTTCAACCGAGGCAAAGCTACCATATGCCTGAAATCCCAACATAAAGTAATCACTGTGGGTGATACGGAAGTACTCGCAAACAGACTGAACTCACCGGGACATGCACCCCGACGAAACTGCGCCTGCACAAGCTGCACACAAACCAGAATAGAGAGCCAAGGATGTGAATCACCACACCTGTGCTATCTCAAGGCTCGAAGCCTGTTAACCTCGCTCCCGGACAAATGGAACCCCCTTGCACCCCAGCCTGAGGATTATGAAAAGGCAGATGCCGAAGAATTAAACACACCGCTGGGGGAAAATGAATCTAGATTTGACCCATGTATCACCACCAAAGGCGGCTTGACAGGCTCGTTCCGCATCTTTGGCAATGGCCTGAAAGGCAGCAATACAGCACCAGACACCCATATAAACCCTGAACGAGATGAAGAGGAGGTTACTGTGTACACCGATGGATCAGCCATCAACAACGGCAAAGAAAACGCTCAAGCCGGAGCAGGCATATACTACCAGGAGGGAGATGTGCGTAACCAAGCAATACGAGTCCCCACTGAACTCCTACCATCCAACAATGTTGGTGAAATCCTTGCAATCAAGCAGGCAATAGAATGCAACCCAAAAGATGTCCCGCTAAAAATTATCAGTGACTCCAAGACCTCAATAGACGGACTAACCAAGCACCTCGAGAATTGGGAAGCTGAAGGCTTCAAAACTGTGAAGAATGGACAACTCTTCCAAACAACCGTAGCAAGACTACGAGAGCGAACAGCACCGACAACCTTCAAGTGGGTGAAAGGACACTCAGGCATTGCAGGAAACGAAGGTGCTGATAAACTGGCAGACGAAGGCTGCAAAAAACCCGAAGGCAGTGACTTTATTGACATGCACATTCCTCAGCAATACCTACTCCCCGGCGCAAAACTGGCAACCATGACCCAGTCCACGGCCTACAGAATTATCAGGCAGGAGAAAGTTGACACAGCTGCGTACCAAGAAGCCCTCGACCGCTTCGAGACCTCACGAAACATGATATATGCACAAGATGCTGCCACCGACCTCAAGGGTGAAACACCATCCCCCCGTCAAATCTGGAAAGGTACCAGACACAAAGACTTCTCCAGGAGCATACGCTTCTTCATGTGGATGCTAATCCATGATGGCTACAAGGTTGGCAAGTACTGGCGCAAAATCCCCGGCTTCGAGCCGAGAGCCACCTGTGATAGATGCGGAGTCGACGAGACCATGAACCACATCCTCACAGAGTGCCAGATCAACGGCCAAGAACAGGTGTGGGATCTTGCAAGCGAGATCTGGATGAAGCAGACAAACCAACAACTACGACCGCTCATCGGCGAGATAATGGCCTGTGGCGTAATCAAAAGGGGCAGCAAACCCAACTCGGTAGACAAAGGCACCTCACGCCTCTACAGAATCCTAGTCTCCGAATCTGCCCACCTCATCTGGCTCCTCAGGAATGAGAGACGGATACAGGGTAAAGACCCTGCCTCCGAACGCGAAATCTACCTTAGGTGGAAATCCCGTCTGAATGTCCGCCTTGCGATCGACTGCCAGATGACCAATAAAAATCGCTACGAGAAAAAAGCGATACCGAAATCACTTGTCCTGAGAACCTGGGGCGAGGTGATCCAAGACAAAGACACGCTCCCCGAAGACTTCACCGGGGAGCCCCAGGTTTTAGTGGGTATTGGGTGAATGGCAATGATAGACTGGCCTGCGCAGTCTTGAGCCCTCACCCCGAATCCCACACAACGTGTCCGGTGCGCCGGCATAAGTGGCTAAATTCCATTACCTGGGGGTGGTAGTGTCGGCGGGGTTTTCTCAACTTCTTTATCCCTGCTCCCTAGCGACGGTTTAGTAGGACGATTAGATCGGTCTCTTAGGATCTGCCCAGGCGGTGAGGAGAGAGTGTCAGTATACTATAAGTACTGTGCTACCTACAAATGCCATTTTCGTTCCACTTAGAATCAGAGAGATTATTTCCGAACAGAAATGAAATGATATTTATCGATTATAAGTGGTATCTCGTTCTGAACAGAACACCCAATACGGGTTTCTCACTGTGTTTGAGCTAGCTCGAGCTTCCACCGTCCACGTCTACAAACGTCACGGTCCAAATGTACCTAAAATTGTGCGCTCAGAACGGGCCGATCAATCATTTCAATGACAGATGGTTACGATTGCCGGTTCAAGTTGCGTACAGTCACTCTCTTTCTCTTTCTCTCCTACCACGACGTCGACGGTCCACCACTTTCTCCTGAAGCAGAAGAGCGCAGAAGTGGAGAGCCCGATCCCCAAAGCATGGTACACCTTCAACACCAAGGCTGGAGAACCGACGAGGACAAAAAGAGGCCCAGACAATTCGGAGATCGCGTGGAAGAGGATTGTACGTGGTTCGCGGGCGGTAGATTTGTCGGATATCCGTAGACGTAGAGGTAGACGAACAATCGACAATGGACTACGCAGGCAATCAGAAACCAATCCGGTGATCAAAAATAGTAACCTTAACCCAAGCAAGAGACAGGACACGGAGAAACGTCAAAAAGAGATCAAAATTACCTTGTAAGTAATAAAGTTCTCACCAATATTACCATATAAGGTAAGAAGAAGGGGGTAAAACACATTCAGGATGCGGGGAAAACGGACCTAAAAACGAGTTAAAATGATACATCATTTATAACTCGTAACAAAATAATGTGCTGGACATATCCCCATCTCTAAGGTTCAGATCTGCTTGAATGTATCACATGCGCTAAGTAGCATTGCATTGTTACTTGCTCTGAAAATGGGCTTGCGATGCTTCAATGTGCTTTTGTATCTGGGGCTTTGGCACCCCAGTCAAGATATTGATTTCTGCAATATTCATCAAGGAAAAGCCTTGCTGATTACTCTCATCAGCTGCTGCTCGGAGAATTTGTTTCCGAATGTCATGTGCCTCAGTATATTCTGATTTGTGCTTGTGAACCTCAGCCTGAACTCCCATCAACGCATAATCAAGATTCCCATGAGACAGACCACATAGACTCAGAGCTGTTCTACCCTTAGAGCAATGCACTCTCTGTAATCACCTTGTGACATCAAGGAGAGGCTCTCCTGATGTAGTCCGCGTGCCTCTCGGTACACATCTCCAGAGATTTTTGCAAGTCTCTGCACCTCCTGTGCATGGGCTCGGCCAGCAGCAGGGTCCCCAGCAGTTATTTCAACATATGCAAGGGTGTCAAGTGCATCACACTGTTTCTTGAGATTTCTGTTGGTCTGTGCGAAGGAGAGGGCAATGCGACCATGCTGTAAAGCTGTAGGGATGTGGTTGTGTTGGAAGTAGTAAGCACCTAGACAACTGTGAAACCTGGCTGAGAAATAGAGCCTGAGTTTCTTGTAATGTATCAGGTTGAACAGAGAACACACCTTTGAGGTCAGGATCTTTGAAATACTTGAAGTGGTTCAAGACCTCAACTATCAACAACTTTAGATGGGGGATTGGATGGAACTGCCATGATTGCAATAGTTCATGAATTATATATGCCTTCAACCGATGATCTCCTGAGTATGAAAGGGCATTGCTAATACCGTTGAGGAGGAAACTTGCTCCACATCCAATAAGCCGACTGAATTGATTGAAATCACATGCACAGTAAGCAACATCCACAATATTGGAATGCTCCCTCGATAAACCATCTTGGAGGATGTTTTGGATGTTCATGTAATTTGATGTTATACGGTCCATGAGGGCCTTCCCTGAACTTGTGCCCAAAGCTTCTGCGGATGATTCCAGGAGTTCACGAAAGTGTTTGAACATCGGTTGTATCATCTGATCTGTGGAAGGGACAGTTTTCCCATATATTCCCTAATAGGCACCAAGACCTTCAACCACTTGTGGCCATCAGTGTATGCTAAAGCAGTATGCAGCAATGCAGCTTTACAACCAAGGATATCTAGGATTGGAGATTTGGTTTGCTTGAGCTCTACATCTGAAAGGCCATCCGGCAGCATGGATAGTAGGGCTAACAGATCCTGGGCCTGTGGTGTGGAAGCAATTCTAGGACTCGAGCGGGAGAGTGTGATTGATAACTCCAAGTAGGATCTTCTATCGGAGCCGTCAGAGATGAGGGAAGTTTTCTCTGTCTCCCAGCGAGATAACATTTCTTTGCAGCCCTCTATGTCCACCAGATGGGCAAGGAGGCTGATCGAAAGTGGCATGTTGTCTGTGAGAGCAAAGACCTGGTCCAGGACTTGCAGGGGATGCTTGTCATCTGCAATATCAATGAACATCTTTCGGGCAGCATCCTGTGCCAAAGGTGGTAGGGGCTGTAAGAATGGCCGGGTCCATTGCACTTTGGATGGCCTTTCTGTTCCACGCATTGCGATCTGGGGCTTCATGAGTGATATCAAGAAGAAAAAGGGAAATTCACAGACTAGCAATGCTAAACTCTTTATTTCCGTGAGAAGAGAGAGGAACTCTTCAATGTGTTTCCGGGATTTTGTTGGCTCCCACACGGTCTCCAGATTATCGAGAATCAGCAGATTGGGTGCACTACTGGAGAACCGCTGTAAGACCACCCGAGTGAGGTCTTCCCCAGGTTTCATTCCAAGATGTGCTCCAATGAGACCTGCAAGTTCTGATTTGCTTGATGCAGTGTCACAGGTAACAAAGAACCGATTTCCATGGTACTTGGTGGTTACTTCCTCATGGTGAACCACATTCCTCGCCAGACTGGTCTTTCCCATCCCTCCCGCTCCTAAGATGGCAATTCTGGGACTGCCCTGCCTGAAGAGCTTGAGAATATCTGCCAGCGTCTGAGTCACGACCATAGAATATTTTTGGCTCTGCTGGGAGCATTGAAATAGATTTTGAGCTGTAGAGTTGGTAAACAACAAGGAAACAGAGAAATTCAATGTAAGCACTTGGCATATGACCTAGAGTACATCTTGCTAATCTATAACACCATTAGCATGAACCATCTCAAACAATCTACTCACATACAGAGGATGCTGAATCTGAACTGGACAGATTTTCAATCATGTCGAGTATCTCCTGGTGCCTGAGATCAGCCTTGTCCTGGATCTCCCTTACATCAGTCATGATGTCGAAAGTCTTGATCTTTGTTGTTGTTAATTGCCATATGCCTTGAGTGTGAAGACTTACATTGAAGAAATCAAATCCCTGCTGCAATCCTGCCTTGCAACCCTTGAGCAGAGCAGCCAATTCTCCGTGGCGGAACAACTTCTTGATCTTGCTACCACCCTGCTGAGCCTCAACGAAGGTATGGATTTTGTGGAGGGCCCTAAATTCTTGGAGGGAGAAACGTAATGGGCTGAGGGCATATAAGTACTGTACTATTCCGACCAAAGGTTCACGCCATGTCACTTGTCACCTCAAAGGTTCACTGGGATCATAGTTCATTGATTGGCAATCACCGAAAATTCCCATAAATAGACGCACGGCAGCCTCCGGCAGGTGCCGGCCGAGAATTTTTCGCAGTTTTCACCCTCATTTCAGGCTAAAAATTGGAATGTCACCGTCACCCACCCCAAATTGGTTCAATTCACGAGCCTCCGTCACCCGTCACCTGAACCTTTGGTCGTAATAGTACAGTACTCAGTGAATTTTGCAATCTGATTCAATGTGCTTGATGGCAGTTCAGGACCAGTGTCGGACTTGATATATATGGTGATAATCGCATTGAGCAACTCGTGAGTTTGTTCCTGGCTACTGTTCATTGTTCTTCCGTGATATTGGCATCCAACTATAGCGGTACCTGTTTTGTCCTGATATATCCAACCTTAGTTCCTTCTATCCGACTTTCATCGGATCTCACTGGCACCAAGTCAGAAGTTCTATCTGCCTAAAATACTTCGGATGCTGCTTCTATGTCTGTTGCTTCCTTGTTGTTACTCAGTGGTGGCAGTGTGTGTCATCAATTGACACGAGTATATACGAGAGTTATGGGAGTGGGATTGAGCCAATCCCATTACATAACAGTACGCAAATCCCACTAACGAAGGCATCAAAACTGGGATTCATTGCTAAGATGATCTGCAGAATCAAAGCAATCAACCCGGCCGATCTGCGGCTTGTTTGGGGAAACTATTCACGGATATGTCTCTTCCGCTCGAGAATACTCAAGATATACAACCTGATTTTTTTTTTCCACTGCAACTGGAGGGTTTACCGGAAGACATCGCGAAAACGGGGAACTTTTTGGAAGCGGATATCTACCGATGCAGATCAACAGAATCATCAAAACCCGCGGCAGACGTGGAAAAGCCTTATGATGTTCAACAGGCGGTTATAAGGCACCATTTTTCCTACAAAGGTCACAAGGCTTGCGGCGTCTACAATGCTTTTCTGAGGGTTTGCAGACTTTTTGCCCGTTACCTTGGTATGTACTCTCCCGGATATTTCCAAGGCCTTTTTTGACGTGTCTTGGGTTGTGATTATTTACGTATCTGCAATGGAGTCCAAGTGCGGCTCAAAGTTGCCGGCCTTTCATAGTATACTAGGCTTTATCGTCTATAATGAACAGTGCACATAATTTGCAGATTTGCGAATGGAAAATGCATAAAAAAATTGGATTCGGGCGCCGGCACATAGAGGACAGTATGTAGGGCGTAGAAGCTAAGCAGCAGCCGACGACGCATTGCGGGAACGCTTGGCGGCGCGCTGCGCTTGCAAAACCTCGAAATCACTGGGCCCGGCAGGCACCGCGGCCGCGGCAGTCCTAGTGGATGAGACGGTGCCAAACACTTTCCTAAAGCCGGGATGGATGTCAGCGGTAAAAGAGAAACAAGTTGGGTAACCACGTACTTGTTGAACCGGTCGATGATCGCCTGGCCTTCGTCACCACAAAGGCTGTCGACGATGTTCCAGTAAAAGTCGACATAGACCAGCTTCACCCGGACTCATCGTCAGAAGCGTCTACATCCGACACCGACTTGGAGTCCGACCTTGATGACCCAACTCTCGTCATCGACTCCCCACTTTCCGTCTTCCACTCCGCTGTGGCCACATTTTATTCGCCAAGTGACCCTTCCGGTATACGGGGCATGCGACGCGAGCGTATCCGCTCAACCCCGCGCTGGCGCAAGATTGGCCCGCGACGTGACTGCGCCTTTGTCGTCGAAGATCAGAATGCCGATGGCTTCCGAGGGATGAGTGTTGTGCGCGTGAGGCTTCTGTTTTCTTTTCAATTTGATGGTGTGGATTATCCCTGCGCTCTCGTCGAGTGGTATAACAAGATCGGAAGGGGACCAGACCAAGACACAGGGATGTGGATGGTGCGGCCAGATTTACGACATACCCGTGCGCGGGACCCGGTCATGTCCGTTGTTCATCTGGACTCGGTCCTGCGTGGTGCACATCTCATCCCTGTGTTTGGCTCTCGATACCTTCCTCGTGGCTTCCGTCATACATGGTCCTTAGACGCGTTCGAGGCTTTCTTCGTAAACAAGTACATAGATGCTCATGCAAATGAAATAGCTTTTTGAAATCTCTTGTGCCGTCCATTATCTGTTCAATTCTCGATAATAAGTACACATGACTGGTTTAACGACATTATAGCCGCGCTCAAAAACGATGACGCGGGTGGTTTTTAGACAGCGGTACAGCAGGATCTAACTGTGTCACTTACCAAAGAGGTGGGCCGCACCTTTCTAACGGGACCGACTCTCGTGAGAGCCAAGTCCCCCTGAAGGGCGGTTGTACATGCCAAGCACTCTCACGGGTGGAGCATTTCCCCGGCAGGGCATCGCTTACAGGCCGTACTATTTTGTGGGGCGGTCTCAAAAATGGTGGAATGAGGATCTGGCCGCGTATGGCAGGTCTGGAGCACAGCCACCCCCACACTTCCCCAGACACCGCCATACCATCAGACGCGCCAGACGCCGAACATTTTGCTGATGTGCCATTCGAATCAACCATAGTCGAAGAGTGAATACACTGGTGGGCCTTGATAATGAGCTGACGACAAGGATCCAGAGTTTTCACTCTTCAAGTTGTTGGCGTCCAAAAATGTTCAGGGGATTGCTGTGAGTGTTCCCAGCTGGAAATCCCTATAGCCTGCCACTGTTATTCAAAGCACATTGTATGAGCAGTAGGAATTTAGAGATAACCGCATCGTGGATGACTGGCGGGAATTATCACCAATGTAGATGCCGAATCGATACTACAATCACCCAGGTCGATGGGAAACGGTCCCTGTGGTTAGTGGATGTGCATGATAAGCTTGAACGTCTCTGCGATGCCACAAACTGACAGCAGTGGTGTTGCAACCCATGTAGGCAAACATCGGGATTGAGTAATTTAGGAGAGTATTGCGGCCGTGTAAGGGGGAATAATAGAGCCTAAACAATGCATCATGCTTATAAAAACATGTTTGAACTCACTTCCAGACCAGGTAGTGCCTGTGGAACTAGCCAGAGGCCGCGCGGCACCGCCGCGTCAATGGCACAGCCACCGTCGCAGTGTCGCCAGTTTCACCCGGAAACTATCCAGACAGACGAAACATCACCTAATGTGCCCACCTAACCCCTCTAGTTAGAGAGGGAACGTGGGGGGGGTTCCCTCTCTAACTAGAGGGGATAAGGCGAATTCACGGGAATCTCTTATATCCCTAATGTGGGGACTTAGGGGATTGCCCAAGGCCGTCCACCAACTACGGCGGGTGGTGGCCACTGCCTCTACGGAGTTCACCGCCCTCCCCGCCGCCCTCCCCGCCGTCCTCATCGTCCGCCGCCGTCCTCATCGTCCGCCGCCGCCGCCATCGTCGCCGCCGACTCCGTCCCCAGCGCCACTGCCATCACGGGTGCGCGCTGCCATCAAACCGCCTTCCCCATCACATCACTCATCCACAACACGTCCCGCACGTCACACCGCCACTCCCGCACATCACCCCGACGCCCCCGCCCGCCGTCCCGACCCCGACCTCGAATTTATGAATTATTATTTTTTCTCTATTTTTTCTTTCGACGTTCTATCGTAGTTCTATTGTTTCCTATATGATTAAATGCAACGTATTCGGCAAAACATGGCATGGTGGAGTCCACCAACTTCCCGTAATGGGCTCACCTGTTTGAGTGATGTGACGCACGGCCTCAGAGCAGGTGATTTTAAGCTCAATCAGTTCGAGAATTCAATGAAATAAAGGGAGCCAATATTCTACGCAACCATCGTCCGCTAACTACCAGAACGTCCACCAACTACCGTAACGTCCACCAACTGCCAGAATGTCCACCAACTACCTATGTATGTGCTACTTCGCCTTTTTTTCCCTCTTCCGTTTACCCAACTGCGCCATGACTTCCGCGCGTTTCTCCAGTGCTTCGGAGGTCACCGTCCGACGCCCTCGCCTTGTGGCGAGCACATCATCGGCCACTCCGTCCACCAACTCCCTTCCCCCTCCCTCGTCCTCTGCTGGTCTCTTCCGTTTCCCCAGCTGAGTTTCTCCCGGGTTGGCATTGAAGACCCCTATGAGCTCATTCATCGTGGGGGCGGCGTGCTCCTTCTCTATCACCTCGGTGGCCGGCGTTTTGAGAAGGGGCCTGGGTTTGGGCCTGGGTTCAGCCGTGGCCTTTGGGGCGGAGGCCTTGGCCTTTGGGGCGGAGACCTTGGCCTTTGGGGCGGCGCGCTTGGCCTTCGTGGCAGTGTCCCTGGCCTTTGCAGCGGCGCGCTTGGCCTTTGCGCCAGCCTTGGTCTTGGATGTGGGCCGTGTCGAAGTGGCTTTTCGGGCGGACTTGGTCTTGGGCGATCCGGCACGGGCCTTGCGGGTTTTGACCGCTGCCATTTTCTTGGCTGCTGCAGCTGACTCCTCCTCCTCCTCACTTTTGTCATCATCATCCTCACTGGCGTTGCTCACTGAATCCTTCCCTTCGCCCTCGACATCCTCCTTGCCCCCATCCCTCGCTGCATCCCCCCCTTCATCCTCGACATCCTCTTCACCCTCATCCTCGCTGAGGTCCAAGGTCTCCTTCGATTTAGGTGGATGGGCACCCCGGGGGGTCTTCGGATCTCGAAGGCAGCGGTCACCGGCCTCGTCCATCGCCGCGACGTGCTTTGACCGTTCGGCGGCCGTCATCTTCCGCCAATGCATTTTGCTCGTCACTAGCGCGTCAAGGGTGGATTGGAGGCGAGCTAGAGTGGTGATCTTGGTGGGGTTGATGGGTGCTTTGGCGTTGTCGAGCAGGCCAACGAGTTCGACGCCAAGGAGGTAGCGTATCCCGTAGTCGTAGTGCTTGTAGAACATTTTAACGTCCTTGTGGCCGGTAATGAGCTCTAGAAGGGGAGTTGGTGGACGGGAGTTGGTGGATCACGAACTTAGGCCGTCCTCTGTCAGCTTCACTATCTCCCGCCGGAGGACAATTGTACTCTTTGGAGGACGAGGTACTGGGGAGCAGTTAGACACACAGCATGAATTGCAGGCCATATCGCTTACTGTCATCTCGCATGGAGCAGTACGCCTTGTACCGCCATAGAAACTCCACCACCGAGATCTTGAAGACGTCCGTTAAGAAGTCGGCGGCTCCACCGGTGTACACGCACTCGGCGCGCGCGGCATCCTTGATATTGCCTCGGGCGATGAAGGCAAGGGAGAGGACCCCACAACGCTCTCGGAGACCCTCGAGCTTTTGCGGTCGTTAGTGGAGAGATAACGCGTGGGTAGATAGCTCACCATAACCCGAATCTTCTCGCAATTCCGCTGGACGTCGCCAATGTTGGCCAGGTTAGTTTTTCGGACCCCCACATGCTTCTTCCCCCGGTCGTCCTCCATCTCCTTGTGAAGGTCTTTCTTCTCGCTCTCGGAGAGGAAGTCCTTGAAGGAGTCACAGCCGGCCTCCTCCATTCGACGTGTAATCTCCGCACGCGCATTGTCTAGGTTCGTATCTCCACCCAATGATCAGATATATATATTTTTCACTGTGGTAGCGCAACTTACGAGGATCTTCCTCTTTGAGCTCCTGTTGCACTTTGCTCACATAGCCATTCCAGTAGTTGGGGGCCCGCGCGGCGCTTGCATACGCCGAGCTGATACGCTGGTCCCGGTACTCGTAGAAGTCGTCGATAAGCTGGAGAACAGCGGTCTTGTTAGCCTTTTGACCACTGGTCATGAGGGCTTTCGTGTTCGCCAGCGCGTCAGAGCCGACTGGCCGCTTGCTTTTTTTGGGGGCGGAATCTTGTGTTAGCTTGCCGGCGTTCCGAGAGGCGTGAGCGGACACGCGATTGTTCGTGGCCATCGAAAAATGTCGACGAGGTGTGGGTAGAGAATGAGGTGAGAGTGAGACGTGCGAACAGTAAACATCATCACATGTTCGCAAATCACGGTGCTGGGTCCACCAACTTCCTTTCCGTCCACCAACTTCCACAGCGAAATATATTTATTGCGGACTCTACAGGCAGCTTGTACTACATCTGAGCCAGGTGATGCTTTGAACCTGCGCACACCCATCTAAACTCCGGCAGATTCCCGACAGTTCTTTGCTGGGCGCTTACTGGTTGGGGTGCGATGGCGTTTGGCAGGTGTGGGGGATTGGGGACATGCCCTCAAGGCCATGGCGGAGACACTCATGACACGATCAATGTCATCGCCGGTCATCCACGCCGACGAGGCGGTATCCGAGCCACTTTGGAATATATTCTCCCCGGTTACACCAGCTTTCGTCTTTGGTTTGGGGGAAAATCCCAGAGCCTCACGGACCTCCTCATCGATGTCCTCGGCCTTGAGCAGGTCAAAAAAACCATCGAGGTTGTCGCTGTCGAATTCCGCACTATCACGGCATCCGTCGCCGACCGGGGCGGGGGCAGCTTGAAGGGGAGTTTGCGCGCGGGCTCGATCGGCGCGCAAGAAAGCCTCCATCTGCTTCTTATCTAACTCCTCCTGAGACGTGGGGGGTAGTTTGCACTGCGATAACTGGGTAGGTGTTGCGCTCTCGGGGGGTAGTTTGTGCCGGGATGACTGGGTAGGCGTTGCCGTCGCGGTCTTCGGCGTTGCGCTCGTGGTCATGAGAAGGCGAATGGTCTGCATGGTGGTGGAGTGGTGGACGAGGCAAAGAAGAGGATCTAGTGGGAAGTTGATGGACAATCATGTGTGATGGACGATCACGGGCGGAATTTGGTGGACTCGGAAGTTGGTGGACTCGGAGCAAAGAAAAGGTGCTGTATTCATATATATATATATCTACAATTACACTATCCGCATTTATTTCAGAAGCCGAGCAGCCGCCCGAGCATCGCGTCTCGACACATGCACACCAGTAACAAAAAAAGTCCCGCTATTGAAAGCGCGGCGCCATGTCCCGTCCTTCGCCTTCTGCTCGCGCTCCGCATGGTCCTTTTCGGTCCAGGGCATCTGCGGCAAATCCCACCAGCCCTCTGGAAGGGGTTCCATGGCCGACGAAGGTGCCGACACTACCCCACTCGCTCCCTCCTCGAAACCCTCCGCTATCTCCTTCTTGATTTGCAGAATCTCGACAGTCGACCGCTCCTTGCCCGCGTTCGGGTCGTAGGTGTCAAGGTTTGTGGGGGCGGTGGGGTTGTACAGCAGCGGATCGAACCGCTGGTCATACTGCGACGACGCCCGGTAGGCCTGGAGTGCGGCGACGTGGACATTTTGCCTCAGCTTCGCAAGACGGGCGGCCTCGGCCTCTTCGTCCTCCCCCCCGTCCTCGAGCTCCTCTTCCGGCGTGCCGTAGTCGAGCACCTCCGCTGGGCTACCGTAGTTGATGAGAGGGGTGTTGTGCTCAGGAGGAGCGGGGGCTTTTTGCTCGAGAGGAGCGGGGGCGTTGTGCTCGGGAGGAGCGGGGGCGTTGTGCTCGGGAGGAGTGAGGGCGTTGCGCTCGGGGCTCACGGGGAAAGGGCTAGGGCTCCGGCTGGGGCCCCTGTTAATGTCACCGAGGGTAGGGGTAGCGGCGCGACTGGCGAGAGTGGGTATGATGGAGTCGAAGGGCTTGGGGGGACTGAGTGCACTGCTTGGAAGTTAGTGGACGCAACAGTAGGTGGACACACTACGCACCGTGGAGGCTCGTCGGGGTCAAAGAGGCCCTCTGCGCTCTCCTCGTCCTCGTCCTCCATTCCCCGTAGGCCAAAGAGCGTGGGGGAAGGGGAGGATGGGAGGAAACTGAGTGGAAGTTAGTGGACACAACAGTAGGTGGACGCACTACGCACGGTAGAGGCTCGTCGGGGTCGAAGACACCCTCTGCGCTCTCCTCTTCCTTGCCCTCCATCCCCCGTGGGCCAAAGAGCGTTGGCTTGAGGGGACTGAGTGCACTGCTTGGAAGTTAGTGGACGCGACAGTAGGTGGACGCACTACGCACGGTAGAGGTTCGTCGGGGTCGAAGAAGCCCTCAGAAGGCTCCTTGTGCTCCTCCTGCTCCAGGCCAAAGGGCATTTGGGGATCGAATAGACTGAGCGGGAGTTAGTGGACGGGGTGGGGACCGGAAGTTAGTGGACCCACACTTGGACCTCGGTCGTGTCGAGATCAATACCCACGGTGCTCTGCTCCCCCTCCTGCGGCTCCTCATCCTCTGTAAGGTAGTCGTCTAAGAAGCCCGGCGCACTCCCCTTTTCTATGTACTTGTAGCGGTAGTAGACCAAGTCCACTGAGCACAAGTTGACCAATGCTTTGTTGAAGGTGGCCTCGTCGACGGGTTCACCCTGGGCTGTTACGAAGTGGTTGCCGTACTTGGGCATCCATTTGCTCCAGCTGAAATACTTGGCCCTCATCTTCTCCACCGGAATTCGACCACTAAGGCCCATGCGGCAGCGGGAGCCGCGGGCGCACCGCACGGTGTGATACTTGC
This sequence comes from Mycena metata, assembly GCA_029378385.1. Lineage (NCBI taxonomy): Eukaryota > Fungi > Basidiomycota > Agaricomycetes > Agaricales > Mycenaceae > Mycena > Mycena metata. The sequence goes on along the minus strand of JARKIB010000435.1, from coordinate 15,474 downwards.
GAGCCTTGGTTGGTTTGGGGGCGGAGGATGCCGGAGAGGCGGGCGAAGGGGGTGTGGGAGGGGGTGCGGGAGGTCGTCGCAAAGACATGGAGAGTGGAGGCGGGGCGTGGTCCCCGGTCTCCTCCTCGGTGGTTGGGTCGTCCGGCATTTCGCCCTCAGCGGGTGCCTTGCGTTTGGCAGGGACGTTGGGGCGCTTCTTGGGACGGCTACGGCGGAGTCAGTTGGTGGACGGTCAGTTGGTGGACGTGATAGTGCATACCGCTGAAACGGCGTGTCATTGAATACGCTGCCATCCGGCTATTGTTTGCACTTTTTAGCAATAGTCTGTCTAGACGCTACTAAGTAATAATACAGCCGTCTAGACGGGTCAATATACCTACTAGAACTCTGTTCGGTGGTACAAAGGAGAGTCAGAGTGAGCTCCGGCTGCTGACTGTAGTATGAGTACAGTGCTAGGCGCGGTTACAAGCGTTACACTGTGCGAAGTACACATACCAAGGAGGTCTATACGGGGTCTAGTACCTCAGAATGTCAATTACCCTATCAAAGGAACCAACGACTGCACAGGAAAGCCATAGTCTTCACTAGCAGGGCAAGCAACATGATATAGGGTCCGTCTAGACAAGTCAGCGCACTAAGCTACAGGCGTCTAGACGGTGCAAGGAGCTTAGGGATATAAGGAGGGGTCGCCCTAAAGTACCCCTCTAGCCAGTCAGGTGACCAACGCGACGCGGTCAGCGTTGGGGCGCCACAAGCACAAACATGACGAAGGGGTTCTTGTTGAGATGTAGCCATGGGCGGACGTACATATGTCTAGTCCGTGTGCTATCGGGGTATACGAGCGGATTGGTGAGCAGTCCGGCGTCGGGGGACAGAGTTTTGCAAATTACAAGGTTCGGAAGCTGTCTAGACGACCCGAACTGGCCATATACCCGAACTGGGCCCCCAAGATCGTCATATATATGACTTTCTGGCAAGCCCAGAGCCAGCATAGACCCGGTTAGCCTTCCGAGGATGACCGCATGACCAGAACATCGGACTGTTTTACTCATTTCTCTTTACCTCATCTGTTTCTCTCAGAATCATATATAAAGCCTCATAAAATACCGCAACAGACCAGTGTATGCCCCGCTCATCGTTACGACGATTCGGGTGTGCTCAGGCCACTTAGCGGAGATTAAAGTACCATCTCTCTCTGTGTAACAGTAGTCTATAAAATCGCAGCGTTGCTTGTTGGATCCAGAACATTTGTGTGAACCTATAAGCAAAGCTTCGCGTTGGGAGGTCGTGAGCGGCGACTGCCTCCACGTATAAATCAGGACCGCACGCACATTAGAAGGCTTGAGAACTGCACTAAGCGTCGCGAGTGGACTCTAGCAGGGCATCCGCATTGGGTGACCAGGAAACGCCTCGCTAAAACCGACCACGCCCGGCACAGCACTTTGGGAGAACCCTGGGACAACCACCGGTCGTTTAGCTGTGTTGGATAGTACTTTGAGGTCCTTAATAAACTCAAGTGTACGGAAAAGATCTTGGATTCAAAGGAGTCCGAGTCTGCCGCTAGTTCTCGAGAGGCTAGCTGTGCACCAGAGGCCGTCTAGACGAAGCAGCATAGCCCTTGAACGGGATTTTCAGTCCAAATCTACACCTCCTCGCCTAGGCACCTGTACTTCGGTGCGATTCCTAGTAACAATCCTTTATATATAAACCTGCACATCCTTCCCTGGAAGTCTTGTTTAGAAGCCAAGCAGCCAAGCCAACTAGCGTCTAGACGCTGCATTTTGAGACGTTTTGAACGCATAGAACAACTATACGTGCTCTAGACATCAGATCCGCAGTCGCATACTACGACTCAGGACCCGAACTCATCGAGGAAGACGCGCTACGTCCCCCGTGAGTCAGTTTAGATAGGATTGGGTTGGTGTGTGTGTGTTTTGTGTGTGGTGTGTTAGTTGTTCAGCTAGCCCGCATTCAGAGCTTAGTTTAGCCCATTCCGTAGTCAGCGCATCTTGCCCGTTTCAGCGCACCCGTGATGGCAGTGGCGCTGGGGACGGAGTCGGCGGCGACGATGGCGGCGGCGGCGGACGATGAGGACGGCGGCGGACGATGAGGACGGCGGGGAGGGCGGCGGGGCGGGCGGTGAACTCCATAGAGGCAGTGGCCACCACCCGCCGTAGTTGGTGGACGGCCTTGGGCAATCCCCTAAGTCCCCACATTAGGGATATAAGAGATTCCCGTGAATTCACCTTATCCCCTCTAGTTAGAGAGGGAACCCCCCCCACGTTCCCTCTCTAACTAGAGGGGTTAGGTGGGCACATTAGGTGCGAAACATGCTCTCTTTAGAAAGGAATGTTACTAGGCATATGTCAGTCCCGCATGTATGTGCCGCGCGGTGACGCGCTGTTGACGCGGCATTGGCGCGCGTTGACGCGGTCAACACCATGAAGCGAAATGATTCATGGGACCTTAAACTTGTGCATTGGATGCTTTAATGTCATAAGATGTAAGTTTGAAGTAAATTGGATGATTTTGGATCTCTGTGCGGGGGACTTGGTAAGGAAACCGGTCATGTCGTCGGCGTTAGTGGAATTATTGATGCAGTCTGTGGTCTGTGAGTCGGCGCAGCTCTACACTGACCACCTACTGATGCGCAGGACAGTGCGCGACACCAGCACAGCAGCCATGCATCAGGAAAAATCCAAATCACTATGGCGTCTATAATCTGCTTTATAGACACTCATAGACACACATAGACACTATAGCAGTTGTCTATAAGGTCTATGGCGTCTATTTGGGTCTATGTAGCAGCTCATAGTGGCTCATAGTAATTTGAGATTTTCCTGATGTGGCACCATCAAGGGCTCGGCCGAGCCACTGAGTGGTCAAATTCAGGTACATTGCATATACACAGATGCTGCAAAGTCCCATTCTATAATGATTGAGTACCAAATGACAATCTACAGGCAGAGGATAGCACTTTACCAATGCAATGCCAGTGCGCGCCGGTCCGCGTCATTCCACCATACCCATTGATGAAAATGCCAGCTCGACGGCTAAATGTGAGGCCCAAGGGATGGATTGAGATAATGAAAGTAACCAGGGTGCCAGTAAATGTGCCAGAGCGCCATTACCCCCAAAACTCGGGGGAGTTGGCCATTGACTTAGATCTTTGGGGCTAGATTTCAACCGCAAGAAACTGGTCAAGACTGCACAACGAAACTTCTGTGCGCTGCAGAAGATACTGTGCACATGCTCGAGCTCCTCATGGCTGCTTTTAACCGTGCTATCGGCCCGGCCTACAAAGATTGACAAGAAGGTTATTCAGAATTCGATTCAGCCCCAATTTCGGCAGAGTGTATCAAAGGTCCCTTTTCCCATTCACAGGCAGAATTTATTGTTTACCTTCTGAGCACAAGTAGAACCTTGTTATTTTAACCCAGACTCCCTGGCAAAATACAGAATACTCACGGTTGCGACGATCTGGTGCAACCGTGAACTGTTTGCTGTGGCATCAACCTTCACTGGTAGAAATTGAAGTGATCCACAGGGATTGAACTTGTCTTTATCGGCAACTATCCAAGGCTCAGCGAAGTCGTGCGAACTATTCAGTACTTGCGCAGGCTAAGGGATTGAAGAATGAAGGATTTTCACTGTGGTGATTGTTCTCGGGGTTGTTCCGAATTTACTCATGGTAGAACTTGTTCAGGACTTAACTGCACAAAGTATCGAAAACAAAGGAGAGATTCTCACTATGTTCGTGATTATTCTGGTTACTGTACCGAATTTCCTCAGGACGGAAGTAGCTATTAGGCCAAAGCTGGGTGTACGGAAGGAATTACCAGGGACTGACATAAATTCCTTCCATATAGCTGTCAATAATTGTGGTGTGTGCTTTCACCGAGTGTGTGGTCAATTGGAGCACTTCAGGAGGTCAAAAGTGCCAGCAACGGTGTTGCAAGCCATTTAGGCAAACACCGGGATTGGGCAAGTTGAAAGGGTATCCCACCCGTAGAAGTGGGGATTATAGTGACTAAATGATGTATCACGATTACTAAAGTACGTTCCAACTTGTTCCCGGGCTCAATGATACCTGTGCAACTAGCCAGAGGCCGCGCGGCACTGGCGCGTCAATAACACAGCCACCGCCGCGGCAATGCCGCGTCACTGCGCGTCAGTGCCGCGGCAACTCGCGGCAGGCGCGGCATTTCCTCCCAGCCCCCACCACCGCGGCAATGCGGCGTCACTGCGCGTCAGTGCCGCGGCAAATCGCGGCAGGCGCGGCATTTCCTCCCAGCCCATTCTTTCTCGACAACTTTCACATCCCTGGTGCATTCAACTTGTAAAAAATGAGTTATTTCAACTTGTTTCTTTGGACATCTGCATTTGGCCCCTTCTGGCTCAGATATGCATCATTTATCCTTCCCGTTACATTTCTATGACTGGAGCGCAACTTAGAGAGTATTTACAAGTCTCATGCATGATCAATGCATTTGCTTTCGTACTGTATACACACTTTGTGTAATTAGTTTGTACCCATCAGCACAGTTTCTCACTGTTCACAATTGTCATTAGATCAAGGTTGCACATGGTATCGCCTTCGCACAATATTATAATTGGCGGCTAGACTCTACAATATTCTCGGCCAACCCAAGATCACTGAAGTTCATGCATCCAACAATGAGTAAGTGAATCAGTGAACTTGGGCAGGAAATAACTGGAATTTGCATGGAGTTAATGTAAATATCCACTTGTTCGTATCAAAAACCGGTGGGATACGGCATAATCCATTGGGAATGGCCACAAACATCTCCGCCTTTTCCAGTGTTCGCCTAAAGGGTAAAGGCCTTTAAATTTTTTGCCCAAAAATTGCCCTTTATAAAGGCCTCTAGCTGTCATGTCATCGCCGTTAGTCACGCTAATTTTGAACGGGAAGAGGCGGACAACGAGATCGAGAAAATCCCCGAGGCGATATATTCATCCCTAGTAATCTCACTGCGTAGAAACACAAATTATTTGGTGAGCTGGGACCTGTAAGCACAGACTATCGGCAACGGTGGAGGAGGAAAGATACCGATGCAACAAAGGGCAAAGTTCTAGATGACAGGGGTATTGAGATAGGTTCTGAGGACAAATTTTGTGCTTCAAAGTTGTACTTCACTAGCTGGAGCGCGAATAAAATCAGCGGCGTTGGACCGCGTGGCAAATTGATCAAAGGCCTTTAGAAATCTCGGACCCCGATTAAAGGCCTTTAGGGCGAACACTGGCCTTTTCCCATTGAAATGCGGCCGAATGCAGTGCAATCCCCCGGGAATGGGTGGAGTTCTTGCACAAATATTTCCAGCCATTTCCATTGGAATCCGCTGGGCAACAAGTTGACTTGATGGAATCCGTGATTCCCATTGGCCCGACATCGCATGTCGGTGAAACACAATGCCGATCACTGCCGATCAGCCGATTGCCGCCTCCGCGTATATTACTGGAGGGAGTTCTTTCCGGACTTCAACCTGCCGGAGCAAAGCGGAGCTGGTTTTACCTTGTATTACTGACACAATTGGTTCGCAGCATTGAACCATTGGCGATCAGCCGCTTGCTTCCGCGCGGCAACGGACTGAGTCACTCTGCCGTGCGCGGGGCTGGGTGAAAATGCCGCGCCAGCCGCGGCGACGCGCCAGTGCCGTGCAGCCCCGATGTAAGGATGCCATCCTCACACGTCACATCTGTATAGCCTTCGGCAGTGCTCGCACAGCTAGCACAGCCAGCACAGCCAACTGCTCAGCCTTACAGTACAGCCAGTGATTACTACATAGCCCCACACAGCCCCACACAGGATTACCTCCTTTATATATAGTCGACATTTACCTTACTTTCTGTACCGCACAAAAACCCCCCGACCTGACCCTCTATGTATTCCTCCTGTTGCTCGTAGCCTGGTGATCTCGCCTCTAGGAATATATTGTGGTCCTGTCAACGTGTGTGTCTCTGTCTCGGTTCGCCCGTTAGTGTCTGTCGAGAGAACGACAGCCTTTCACCCGAGCTAGTTTCACAGGTACTATGGAGTCGGTGAATGAGTTTAACCATGTTTAAATAGTGTTAATACATCGTTCAGGCCCTAAAAGTCCTACTTCTACGGCGGGAACAATCACCTGAGTCGGCCAATTCCGATGTTTGCCTGACAGCTTTGCAACGGCACTGCTGGCACTTTTCGACACCGCACAAATGTCCAAACTCATCATACAAATTCCTCAACTATCACAGAGACCATTCACTGGTGTCCTAGGCAATTCTAGGATTGGTTCAGAGTTATCGGCCAACACTTCCTTCCTCCTGCTGTTGATTACGTTGCTATCTCCCCCACTCATGTAGCATGTTTTGAATGGCGGTGGCGATTTACCCTGTCTAATAGCCCTCAGAATGTTCAAACCTATGAATTGAAGAGCATCATTACCACAGGATGAAATTCCGTCGCTGAGAGTTTGGATGCAATGAAGAAGCAGTTGGCCAGTGTATTACAAGCCGAATCGGAAACTTTGTGCTACTGGGTTTTAGGTAGCTCAGCAGAGAAGTAAATTCTACTTGAGGATACCTTAGGTCAGGTTGAAATGGGAAGGAATTGTCCAGTGTCGAGCTGCGCTGCTGACACCGTGAAAATCTTGATTTGAGATTCAAGTCATGAAATCTGTCTTTGTTCTGCACACTTTGACTCGTAATCCCATCCCTGAAAGGCTGCTAACTTCTCCCGCGTTGAATTGAACATTTGAACTCCGTCCGTGTTAAATATGTAGACTCCAAAGATGCCTCCGCTCTAAACTGCCCTGCTGTTTGATGAGCGAACTTTTGGAGATAAGCCTTGCGATTCGATTGTGTGTGCGCCATCGAGCACCCGAAACAAGGCGGAATATCTAAATTTCAACCGTGGGAATCTTGTACCTTATCTTCTGCTCCTCAAGTTGTCGCCAAAAAAAGTTAAACAGAGTGCATTTTGTCAGCCCCCAAGCACTCATAGGATTGAGCTCACACACCTCAGGTGAAGCGGGCGGAAAAGAGTGTGCAATCCTCTTGAGTACAGACCTCCGGTGTTTCAAGATGCGATCAGAGGTGAGTCCTTAATTTTGGGTGTTCCTTCTACCTGTTACCTATTCCTCAACTTACACGGAGTTGATGTGATCCACTCTGACCCAAGTATCAGCCTAAAATACACAATTCATGTATTATTTTGGGGCAGTTCGTCCATCTAGGAGCTCTTGATTGCTCTAACCAGTAATTCCTCGATACGCGGTAGGAACTCTCTCAGGGCGGCGAAGTACACACGGCATTGGTCTGAATTTTAACACGTCACTGCACGACTCATACCACACCAATGCCGCGCACTCTGTAACTACTCTAGTTCAACAAAATTAGCAATGAATTAGTATACATAGTTCGGGCATAACAAATACCGTTCCTCACTGCGCTCAGGGGGTTCGTCGACACAGGCTGTGCTGACCCCGGGCGGCAGACGTCCGCACAGCGGGTGTCCACAAACCTCTGCGGACTTCGGTGGACCTCAACTGACCTTCCACATTAGCCAAATAACACTTTCGAAGTTCGACCGACACCACACTAACGCTGGACTGCATCTGAAATCGTGTACGTAACTGTGTGATGCCGCTTAGATGCCGCATTTCATCGGTGAATCACCGCGGAGTTTGATACATTATATTCCAAAATGTATCATATGTTCACGGGGGCAGCTCGGCGTGGTGAGGCGAAGTGGCGGACAGGTCTGCAAGTGTGGGCGAGCTCTGTGGGAGGGCGGGAGGCAGAGGGAGGCACAGCCTTAGGGACGGCCAGTCAGCAAAGGGTCGAGTCACGTCAGCACAGCTGTGCTGATGTGACGTCGGCAAGGGCCTGTTTCCCATGGTCGGCAAGGGTCGGCAAGGGGTCCAGTCTAGTATACAGGGGTTCGTCGACGCGGCCGCTGAACGCAGTGCCTGGGCCCAGGTTCGCCTAATTTTGCCTAAATTCTCGTTCTCGCCCTTTTCTGTGGCTCAAATGCAAATCCAGTTGAACTCGTTGCGAACTTTCTCCATCCCCTCTCACGGGACAGTTCACGGTTGGAAATTTAACTCAACCTCAACCAGCCTGTTGCCGCGGCGCTGCTGCATGCGGCAACTGTCAAGGTATTTTACTTCCCTAGTTCACAAGTATGTACTATATTTATTCGTTCAACGATGCATTCTGTCTATTGATGCACCTGAACGCAAGCACTCGGGCCATGTTTTTTCTTCAACCTCAACTTATATTGTACTCGCCGTAAGTCTCTTTCGTTCATTCTGCATTAATCCCATTGACCTTTTGACAATTCATCCAGATACTTTCCAACTCAGCTTACCACGCCGCTTCGACTTGAAGTATACCCCGGGCCCTTGAGGCTACTAAAGTCTGTAGACTAAAATCAGACCTTCCCGACCTCAACACATACTCGGAAGGTTCATGCGCAGCTCAGAAAGTAGGGTGTATTTGTATCCATATCTTGTAATATATATGGCTTTAATCCTATTTCATCGTGATTTCTTGAGTGCTATGAACGACTATGAGCGCTATAAAGACTATGAATCTGAGCACTTCTATAGACATAGGGCCTATTATAACGGTCTTTGAGTGTCTATAAAATTGCAACTGGTCCCCCCACCTTACTACCGGGGTGACCGGTTTACTATGATGTCTATCACTACGTTCCGGGCCCGCCTAAACTGACTTGAGTGCAGCTGAGTTTGGGTGAGTGCGGGTGCCTAGGCAGACCCTAGACAGATCTACACACAGCTACACAGGGTCTGTCTAGCACCCGCACTCACCCGCACTCACCTGAACTGAGCTACACAAAGTGAGTCTAGGGTGGGCCGGAACGTAGTGTATAACGTCTATATCGGTCTATAACGGTCTTTGTGGGTCTGTACAGCAACTTTGGATTTTACTAATGCACTCAGAGCACCTTTTCTGCCGTGCGCCTGGAGAACGCTAGTGACTGCAAGATGATTCCAGTAAAGACTAAAATCCAACCCGGGCACAAAGCTTTTAGACAAATGTAATCCTACAGAGAGTAATTCATTGAATCTACGATTTTGGCTGGCTGGTTTGTTGAATCAGCATCTTTCGGCACAAGAAACGATATTCGAGATGCCCAGTTTATCAAACCCAACATGTTTGTTTCGTTTGGGAGGACTGATATGTAGAGACATTCAAAAACATAAAAAATCAACAAGAGTGTGGTGCTACGTGAAAATTTAAAAAAAGGTTAACTGCTGCCTGCAGGACGTAGTGATGAGTCGGGAATGCGATGCCCGCTTAATTATTGCGTACCTCCGAGGGGCAAAATATACCCAGCAATGCCTAAATCCGTATACCCTTGGTTGGCAAGGAAATCCAGCCTCTCCGACTCCGACGTCGTATAAAAATTAGCTTGTTCGGCAGTGTTCACCATTCGATAAAATGGGACCGCCCCGCAAATCTCGGTTGGATATATATACGTGAGCGGATCGTTTGGTGTTAGGCGGTACCCCTGTTGAATCGCGATATCCCGCTCGGTCGTGTTTGCAGTGAAGAAATTGACCGCGGTTTTGCCCAGGCGGTAGAACGGGACTGTAGATTCTTCCTGGGTGAGGAACACGAGTCCAGCGACGCCCTGGAGGGCATAGTTGCCAGTGCCGACGAAAACGGTGTCCACCAAGGCCGCATCCGCGGTGTAGTAGTAATCCGTTAAGGCATTGCTGAGAGTCCTGTAGTATGGCACGGCGTCGGACGGGTCACCACACGTCTGGGTGGTGCGGCCCTATGTGACAATCAAAGTCAGTAAGGTCAGTGGGGTATGAGAGAAGGAAGGACACACAGTGACCGCTACCGCAGGCTGATTGATTTTCACTGCGGAGACGAGAGTAATGCACAAATATGCGGCAGTGAGGAGTGCCTGCATTTTGAAATGTGGCTACCTTGTTCTCGAGGGGCAGGGGCAATATATATATCATCGTAGTGGCAGACGGAATGAATAGAGGGCACTGGGAAGATTATCCAAGCCCCGACTCGCAAGGAAAACTGCGGCAGATGGAATAAATTGGGGGCTCGAAAGATACCCAAGCCCCGACTGGCAAGGAAGATTGAGAACCACGCATAATGTCAAGTGAGACGCTTGGGTGCGATTTGGGGTCTGAAAGACAGAAACATCTTTAAAAGATGTCACCGGCGTTGACACTAGAAATGGAAGCGCGTGACAGTTGCTCCAAATACCATCGATAGTAGAGCGAGTTCGAGGACCATGCCCAAAAAACCACCTAAAATTGACCCAAAAGATCTCATCTTACTCTTAGGACGTTGGTCCACTAGGTGCAGTAAGGATCACTTAGAGTACTTCGGGAAACATTTCGACCAGCCGAGGAAAATGCAGCCGACTGGGGGGTTACATGCCAAGACCCGTTCCCGTTTCGGAGCAGTAGGCAGGGAAGTAGAAGTTGGAGACAGGTTGAATGTGATTCTCCCCAATCACGTCTATCATGGAACCATAGCGCCTCTTCAACCGGTGTTAGCAGACTTGCGGTCGCCGCTGAGCGCGGAGCAATTAGAAACAAAAGTACGCGTAAGAGACAGGACACATACTAATCGAGCGATAGCACCTGCTCAACAGGCGTTAGCTTACATGCGGTCGCCGCCGAGTGTGGAGGGTCCCTACAAGAGACAAATGGGATGATACCGCCTCTTCAACCGGTGTTAGTACACATGCGGTCGCCGCCAAGTGCGCAGAAATGAAAAACAGAACCGCTCACGAGAGACAACCATGAGGCTGCACGCCAATCAGTCGAGCCCAGCCTCTTTTGAACCGGTGTTAGCAGACGTGCGGTCGCTGCTGAGTGCGGAAGTCGGGTAACAAGCGGGAAAAACTCCTGACCCTGCTTCTCATCTGAATTATATATCATTTTCCCTTTTTCTCGGTCAAACTACCGTGGTTTACGGAGACCTGAGGGCAACCACTATCCGAATCGACTCCTGGAGTTTACACCCGCGGGCGTTAGTAAGTGGTTCAATCCTTCAGGCACTGAGAAACTGAGTCTGTGTGGGAAGGTCTTGGCCGATTCTCCGTGGACTGCGAATGAATTATCTGTCCATAGAGTGTCAACATGTGCCCAGGCCATTCAATTATTTCTGGGGATACCGACGTCCTAACATGAGAAATGATTGAATGCATGGTTGAACGCATGGAATCCATGCATGGAATCGAGACTTTTCGGACTGGCTTGTCAAACTGGCTTGCCCCGCTTAGCGGAGTTTGAATTTGGCTGTACGGGCTTGGCGGGCGTGGGCGTGGGCTTTGATGGGCTTGTGCTCGCTTATACCACTAAGGTAGGCTTTTTACTATTTCCTCCATAGTGGTTCCGTCTAGAGCACCCCCTGTCCACCCCAATCCCTCTAAAATATATTTATCTTACCATTGTCGGTGAAAAGACTAGAAATTAAATACACGGATTTTCGCCGTTACCAGTGAGCTCTGTTGCATTTTATTCGAACAGACGAAGGAAGGAATAGAGCTGTTTAGCAACCACCGAAAAACGGTTTCGAATATGAATTGAATGGGCAAAGGTTTTTGAGCATGGAGCGCTCAGATTTATTTTGTTTGAACGTACGGCAGGCACGTGTACGGCCCGTGGCTACCAGAAATTGCTTGAGACGGCTGAACACCATCGTCGTCTGGAGGAAAGGTAGTACACGCCTAGACAATCGAAACCCGGAAACCAGCGGTCTACTTGGCCGCTGGGAACCAGCGTCCCATCAGAGTCTATGATCTGATTCTCAATGTCGTTTTTGACTATGGGGCTCATTTTTTTGAACAAGTGGGGCCGTGGGTTTTCAGCAGAAATCCTAAATTGTGCGGTTGCTAAACAGCTCTAATCATAGTTCTAATAACTATTGGACCACAAGAGTTTTTTGAACCATTCAACCTTCTGCACTCCAGAAATCCCTGGGTGATTTGCGACTAAGTTGAACTGCCTAACCTCGTGCCGCGCACTTTCGCGAGGGTAAGATGCGCCGATTATTCCCCGGCACTGCCATGATTGCGCCTGCACCGGACTTCTTTGTCTTTTGCTGCACCTTCGCCTTCTTTGGGTCCTCCAACTTGGACCGCTTCGGTCCTTTTAAACTGTCCAGCTGCTCTTCAGCTTTGCGCTTCGAAACCGTCGAAACCGTAACGACGGCCTCGGTAGATGCGAATTGGGAGTTCCGAACTCGACGGTAGAGGGGAGGCCGCCAATGGCTGTCGAAGATGGTGTGCCTGTCAAAGAACCGCGACATTTTTTGGCTCTCGTTTGCTCCTGGCAGCACGCCGTCGTTGACGGCTGCATACATAGCCTGTAGCGCGGCCTTGCCATCGCTGCCGCACGTAATGACGGAATTGTCCCAGAGATCGTTCACCAAATCACCATTGAGATTCAGGGGTTCTTTGAGTTCGTGTTGTTGAACATTAAACGGTGCCCAAGCCAATTTGTCCAAGCCAATTTGGACAAGCCCAAGCCACTTTGTAGGTGCTCAAGCCAATTTGACGTGCTCAAGCCAGTTTGCCCAAGCCCAAGCCAGTCCGCGCACAGCAAGTTGTAGGTGGTTCCATGAGAGGATGACCACTGTGTTGGGCTCATCCCATGCACTGTATAACAATGTAGATCACAGGCAATACACCTTCCCCGAAGATCGAGTCTGCGTCCCGATTTTTTTGACATCATTTTGACCGCAAGCCATCACAAGCCAGTTTGTCGCCAAACTGGCTTGTGGCACGTGACACAAGCCATTCCGCTCACGCCCATGCCAGAGGCAAGCCAGCCCCAAATAGGAATGAGGGACACTTCAGCACTACAGGAGTATCCTGCAAGTGTCCAAATTGATGTTATCCCTTACTTCCATTCAACAAATGTGAGATAGGCAAACATCGGGATTCAACAAGCATACTCTCTACGACATGATAGCACAACATTCACCTTGGAAATTATGCAAACTTAAATGAAAATGGGTACTGACCATGTGAGGATGGCTGGGACACTTTGTTCTCACATAGCTCGGAACCATGGCTGGTGTTATGCAACACAACTACTTCCAGGCATACATGTACTTTCCTATTATACACTCCAATATTTTCGGGCATTCTCAGCAAGCACCGACTCGACCGGCGTAATTTCTTCAAGTCGTGATTTTATCAACATTTGATCACCAAAAAACGCTCGAAGAAGGTGAATATTGGCCCGTGTGGGATGCAATTCTGGGAGGAGACCCATCCTCAGTGTACCTTTGTCCCCAACCCAACAAGCCAGCACTGCGGGGGGTATTTGAAGGTGTTACTCGGTGTCGCCTCGGCCGTAAGCACGTGTGATGAACTTGGAATAGCAAATTGGACCAATAATGCACAAGCCCGGTATAAGGACAACTACTTTAGACATTTGGCATACTTACTTTGAGAACATGGAATCCATGCATGGTTGAACCTATTATGATTATTATTCGGCCCATTGAACACTATCAAAGCAGGCAGGAATAGCCTACTACTTCCCTCAGTTTGTTCAAACTAAGCAGCTAACCGACTACTCCATCTATCCAAAGCAATGTTTAGCTACAAAACTCTCTTCGCCAGTACCCTCGCTGCGGTCCTCGCTCTCGCGGCGGCGGCTCCCGCCAAGCCGAGCCCCGTGCGTTTTCTGCTGAAGTATGGCACAAAACTTACAGCCTCTCCCAGGACGTCCCCGCGACCATCGAGATCGGCAGCGGCAACTGCCCGACTGGGGGTGTGACCGTCCCCGTCGTCTCCGACGCCTGCATCAACCTCATCGGCGGGCTCAGCTTCCTTGACAAGGAGATCTCCGGGGCTATCGTCCCCGGCGGATTCGTCTGCACGTTCTTCCAGTGAGGCGCACACACATCCAGCTGTATTGAATTCCACTAACAATACAATTTTTTAGGGACTTTGGGTGCATCGCGACTGGAACCGGGAACGCCCCCACCAACAGCGAGGTCGTACTCGTTGGGGGTACCTGGCATATGTCCAACGTGCCCGGCCTTTCCGGGCCCATCAACTTCAACGATTTGACGAGCTCGATCAGTTGCTCGCCTGTCTAGCTATCTAGTTAGTTTAGTGGTGGATATCTAGCTAGATTTCCGATTTTTGTCCAGATTGGGGTTTCTTCTGTGAATTTAGTGGTTTTAATGCCTTGAAACTTATCGATCCTGCTATAGTTCCGAGGGGAAAGTAGTTTCGAGCATAGTTGGTGAGAACTCCAGTTATCCTGGCACTATAAACTTTCAAAGGAGTAGCTAGGCGACATAAAGATTGATGCCAGTGTCAATGGCTTCACAATTTCCCCAAAGTCACGGGGCTCCCAACAGCGGAAAGACTGATATCGAGGCAGCTCGCCAACAAGGCCGCCTGAAGGGACGCAGCTGGAGCACTCGACAGCCCAATTCCGCGTGCTTCGGAGTGCAATGAAATACTCGGACCCGATAAGCTTTACCTCCGCGGTGCCCAACGACCCGTGCCTCTCATCTACACATCGAATCGAAATACACGGAAAACGTTGAAACTCAACATCCCCGAGATGGCCACTTCCGTCAAGAAATTGAACGACCACATGGGGTCTTCAACAAATCTCTGGTAAGTAGGTAGGTAGGTAGGATTACACGGCACGGTCCAACTCATGAACGCCGGTTTCCAGGAATTCTCCCGGTGTACAAAGCACTAAGTAAAATACACCATCGTCCCTGGGCCCTCCAGAATCCGCTCAGCCGAGCTCACGGTCGCGTTTGCTGCACACGCCGCGGTAGAACCAAAAGAACGCTGAAAGACGAACAGAATTAGCACGGGAAACCTCTCAAGCAGCTAAACGGAACACGGGTACGGCGTAAAATACTTCCACGACATCAAATGCATGCTTCACAAGTACTTTCAATGTAAACCGTGTGAATGCAGGTTCTATGATGCCGTTCGGAACCTGATTGGTCGGAGATGCTATGCGAAAGAACGGTCCAAACTACTGTATTTTTTCGTTCAAATCGACAGTCACATGTCACGCACCCCCTTGTCGATGTCGAATTTTGGTCGACGTCACGCATCACTCGGCCCTCTGTCGAACCTCCAGGCCGTCGCGTAGGTTGCCAAACTGCCCAAAAAGTGCAAAAAAGACGAAATTTTGGGTTGAAATGTCGAAATTTTCGAGGTGTCACGCCAAAATCTGACCCTTGTCGAAATGTCGAATCGGTTGAACTTGTCACGTGTCACCCCCCCTGTCGATCTGAACGAAAAAATACAGTACTTGATGGCTTCGACGAGACTGAATTCAATCAGCTACTCCGCACGTTTAGGGCGGGACCAGAGCTATGAAAACGACGAGAAATTTCACGGTGTCACACCGGCTCTCAACTGTAAGAATTTGTTTTGCAGCGTAGTTCAATACGAGCCGAGCCCCTTACAAATTC